>CAUYQG010104383.1:0-42767 GCA_963574415.1 Tarsius wallacei | reverse complement strand
CTGATTCCTTTAGCTTTTCCTTCACTCTTAAACATGATCTTCCAGTAGAGTTAGTGGAGCTGCCTATGTCGAGTGTGTCTCAAGACACATGAAACCAAATGGTCCATGGAATAAAATGCAATGACTGATGTGTGTGTGTGTGTGTGTGTGTGTGTGTGTGTGTATGTGTGTGTGTGAGGTGGAACTTGATGCCATGTTTAAATTAGAGAAAGAAGACTTAGAAAACTAATTTCTCTTACTTGTTGGTTTACCTTTGGTCATAACCTTTTCCTTTAGGAATACAGTCTCAAGATATAGGTGAATGTTAGTGTTCCCTGCCTGCTTCCTACCCTGTTGAATAGTATAACATGTTTTCTGTTTATAGTCATTTTTCACCTTAGGTATCTGGGACTGAAGAAGATTTAAGCTAGAGGTGTGTCTGGGTCATCAGCCAATAGATAGTAATCAATGCCCAAAGAATGACTGCACCCTCCTGAGATAATAAGTGTATGAAGTGAGATGGAACAGGGTTGATGCAGATTCCATGTAGATAGCCACACATGAAGTACAAAACCAAGATTCCCAAAGAGTCTGAGGAGTGTATGTGGACTGGAGTCGAAGTGAAGACGGTTTCAAGAATTAATCCTATAAAACGTAGAAGAGAGGGGTCAGGGAAGCTTCACACCAATGACTCCGTTGAATCTAGCAGAAATTTTGAGTGAACTGGCCAGGGACCTTTGGAACAAGCACAGCAGAATGAAAGGAATAGAACCTTAAGAAGAATTGGCCAAAAAAGTCTGGGAAGGAAGGGTTAGAACCATGCTTAACGCCTGGTGTAATGTTTCCGATATCCGTGAATAGGTCGCTTTTTTTCTTCTGAATGGTGGTTCAATGTAATCAGAGAGATGGCACATGCATTAGTGAGCACTCCTTTGATGTGGCCCATTTCTGTGGGCAGTCCATCTCTGAGAGGAGACTCTGTTGAAAATCAACCTCCAGGAAACTCAGAAGGGAATTCTGAAGAGAAAGGCAAGGCTTCTAGGGAGATGTTTTGAAATCCTTTGAGCTGCATATAATCAGTGCAGACTTTACATGTATATTGACTGTACATTCAGAGCACTTTAAGCAGCAAAGACCTCAAAGGAACTAGTCCATTATGAGAACAAACAGCAATTTAAAGCAATATTTTTCCCAGAAAAAAGAATCAGGAGGAAAAAAGATACCAGGGTTGGGGCTTTTTTCCCCCATTCATTTGTGAGAAAATGTGCTTTTGATTGATATCTACCAAAGACTGTGTTCAGCATAGCATATTTCTGATGGTTAATGAATGTGCAGACTAGTAATTTAAAACATTTGGGGTGGTGCCTTCGGGCGTTTTTTCCAATACCTCTTTTATTCTTTCCAATACCTGGAACATGAAGACTGAGAATGAAAATAATTGCACCCGCTCTCCCTTCCTCCCTTTCCCATGAGTCTGAGTACCAGCAAGACCTTCTATTCTCATGGATTCTTCACTTTCATTTTTAGCAACAGGGCTGGAACTCTCTTTTATGAACGGCCAACAGTATGCCATCCTGTAGAAGACAGGATCCGTGATGTATCTGACCTGCCTCTTTTTTTCATCTTTTTCTTTGGAATTCTTCTAGAGCAATTCGTTTATAGAAATGTAGTATGACTTTAGAGAGAGAGAGATTAAAAAAAAAAAACTCAGTTGCTAATTCAGATCAATGTACTGAAATGGAAGCATTGTTTTCCCCCATTTGCACATGTTTTTCTTCTTTGTATTTATATTTTATTTTTGCAGTCACACATTTTGCGTTGGTGGCATTTGATAGCAAGACATCACACAGATAAGATGCTGAGGACTATCAGACCATGACAACGTAATAGCATCTTGGTAATGTGTCCAGCTTATATCTGCTCAGATTCACATACGGCATAATTTCAGATGCTACTTAGAAAAATAAAAACAAGAAACAACACCATTATACAGCAGAACACTAATTTCAGGCTTCATTTACAAACAAGTAATGCTCAACTGTTAAATAAACATTATAAAGTTTTCTATTATCCTCTGCTGTGGTTGAAAATATTGGTCATGTAATAACCCATATAGTTACTATACTTGTGGTAAATTAGATAAAGACATTTAACAAGAAGAATGTATAATAAAATAAAAGGGTCAGAATACATCATTGCTTAGCACTAAAATATGCTACCTCTCTAAGATGTTCCAACAGTATTTCAAATTCTTCACAATTTTTCATGGACGTAGTTACTAAACAGCATGACATTCTAAACATGTTAGAATCCTTGAAAATGGCATAGCCTTCTCTTTTACTCTGGTTTCTGTTTTACAATCAGGAAATCTGAAGAATAGTGAGTATTAGTAATAAGCTGACATTTTTTATAGGCCTACTGTGTGCTGGGGAGTATGCTGGAGATTTTGTGTATTTTAACTCTGATTCCCACAGTAATTCCATTCCCACTGTATGGATTAGAAAACTGAGGCTCAGAGAATGGAAATAACTTGCCCAAGAGTATAAAGAAGAGATTCAAACGTAAGTTCATCTGCCTCTAAATTTAAGACCCTTTCCACTGGGCCAGTTCCATTAGGATGTAGTGGCAGGTGTCAGGTATTAATATTCTCTAGAAGATCCCTTTGGAGATTCCAACATAGAGCTTTGGTTGGAACAGGCTACACTTATACTATTTTGTTTTCCAGGAGAGCACATAAAGAAATCAGCTTCCATAATGTGGCTTATTTGTGGGGATAAAGAAATATAGACTAGTAAAAGTAGGAATCTTTAGTTTGTATATTCTTCAGCTTTCTTTTTTAAGTTGCTTCATTCTTTATAAGAAGAAGGTATATATTATGCATGCAAATATTTGTATATATGGGACTGTTGCGATGCGTATCTCTCTTATGTCCTTAAGAATGGAAAACAATTTAATTGGCAGATATCTATCTATCTATCTATCTATCTATCTATCTATTTATTTATAAGATGTGGGGTACAATTCAGGACGAGGTATACAAGTGAACATCTAAAATGACATATTTAGATGAAATATTTTTATGGAAAAGTTATGTGGAAAGTGTTGAGTAAAATTGTGTGTCCATTGATAACAAGGGCCAAGAAAAAAGAATTGAGGTATTATGAATATAGACTGTAATAATGGATAGGGGTGTGTGTGTGTGTGTGTGTGTGTGTGTGTGTGTGTGTGAGAGAGAGAGAGAGAGAGAGAGAGAGAGAGAGAGAGAAATCTCTTTGAGTTCATTATTTTATAAACCTAAAAATATTAATTAGGAGTAGAAGTCACTGGATTGACAATTGAATGCTTAATCTATTGGCTTTTTAACCAGGAGTGATAAAGGCTTTTTTTTTCTTTCTGGAGGTTGGGGTGAGAAATGGTAGGTAGGGATGAAGAAGGATTTATTTGTTCTTCTCTTACCTAACATCTTGGGTATTTGAAGTTTAGGTCAGATAATATTGCCCAAGAAGCTGGCTTATCTTAAAATATGAGAGATTGCCAGTAAAGATGATTCTCTATCTAGAATGTTTAGGTTGTTTTCTTTGCTTGATGTGACTTTCATAGTGGTGGAAAATTTTCCCACATTTCTCTGCTGCTCAGCTAGGCTGGTGAACTTCCGGAATAATCCCATTGGCATTCCTGTTTAATAAGTACCTTGACCTTACTCCATAGCCTGCCTGAAAATCAAACCCTACCCCACCTCCCCAATTTGTGGTCTTAATACCCACAATTCTTTGCAGATCCCTGGGAAATTAACTGTCACAATTACAACAGGCTACCTGGTTTCCTGTGGCCATCAGTGCCACTGCACAGTTTTCTTGGAGGTACTGAACTGTGTTATAATATTTATTTGGAGTTTCAAGGTAGGATGATGCTTCAAGTCTCCAAGCAAGCCTAATAGAATCTAACATTATCATTATCTTCTTATACATTAACTGTTAATTGCAAGGAGATTCAGAAATTTCTAAGTGTTTTAGTGCATATTCTTTTTGTTATACAGTGGAGGACCATCACTACCAATAGTTAATTTGACCTTACAAAGAATTTCCAAAAACTAGACATGCACAGATCTGTTCACTGTCCCTGACTGATGTAGAGTTTAAGAAAGTATATGGACATTAGCAGGGCTGGAGTTAAAGATGAGGGGTGTTAGGCTGAGGAATTACAAGCTAATTTAGAGAAGTGTTAGACTGAGAAATTACAAGCTAATTTAGGGTCCCTCCGCTTTCTGAACCAGACTATTCGTTGTTTCTATTAATTGCAAGGTAGATGGAAATTTCAGGATAGTGAAAAGTTTCACCTAGTTTCTTATTCACTAACAAAGACAGCACTCACAAAGTATTTGAGTAATCTTCCAACTTCTTTCTGCTTTCTCCCTGAAGGTGGTGGGTCTTTTCAAGAAATCCAAGATTCCAGGGACCTGGAATTTGTGTTCTTTCTCAGTGACAGGGGACAGGCAAGGACAGAAGGGAGTCCCACAAACAGGTCTTTCTACGGTTACCCAACCTTCTTTTCAGCAAGGGATAAGGGGTGTCTTGGACCTTATATATAATTATCTTGGTGTCAGAGGTATGGGCTATTTGGGTCATTTTAACCCCTATCTCATCCAATCGTGACTTCAACCCATAAAGTCTTTTGATGGTTTTTTTGAGTGGTGTGGTGAGGATGTGAATGTTAATATCCTTCTGTCATCCATAGAAGAAGGAATAAAGATAAAGCATGCAGGATCCCTATACAAAGAATTTCTGTCAGGGTATTTGCAAATATTTCTTCTTTCTTTAAGACAAGCATGCAGTTATTTTATAAGAAAAGGCACCTTAGCTTTTGGTCTTCTTTGCTTAGAATAATGGTTGTATCATTACTTTCCTGTGTTTCCAAGGAAGGGAAAGGCAATACAAGAATCATGCTAATGGGATTGCAAGCCCCATGTACATCAGAGGATAGTGCCGTTTGTAGAAGAGCTTCCTCTTGAAAGAGATAGGAGGAAAAGCTAGTGTGATGGGAAGAGGGATAATGCAGGCAGGGAGACACAGAAGCTACAAGTCAAGTCTGAGTTTGAGAGACCAAGCAGGATTGTACCCAAGATGCCTTTGCATGAGGCCAGACTGTTTGCCTTCCCCTTCCAATGTTGAGGTCTCTCACAGGCATGAAATCCCAAAAAAGCTCATCAGAAACACAACTCAAATAAGAAGCAAGATTCAAGTGATGCCTTTAAGGTCCCTGTGTCTGCTTTTCATTGGCTTTTCTGTTTGCTTTCCATTTGGCCTACTTGGTTCCTTTTATATTCGGAACACGTAGAGAAATGCATATTTTTGTAGTGGGTCTGTTCTATCTATATTTGAGTTTGTAAGAGGTCATGCCATTTAGAAAAGTTTTATTTAATTCAGGTAATAGTGAAGGAAAAAAAAAGACAACTTTGTGTTTGAAGTAGTAGCCTTGTTTCAATGACATTTAAAAGATGAATGTTCACCATCATGCATCTTCCCAAGCTGAGAAGCCAGCATATCTTCAGAAGATGAATGAATTGGAGAGGCCGGTTAATACATTATCTTTGTTTTGCTGCTGGCTAACAAGGAAGAAATGTAACGACTCGGCCAATAGGTTGTCCTGCTCTTGTTTTTATGTTGATGTAAAGCATCCAATATGCTGAACACTAAAAATGTCCTGTGATACTTTAGTTCCTGAAGGAAACTAAAAATAGAATGGAGAGAATGAATGAAACATAACCCAGCATCTTCTAGACTCTTTCCCTTTTTCTGAATAAATTAGAAATCTCTTTTCTGGTGCCCTGATACATAAAGATTCCTAATGTCTTATTTCTTGCCCTTGGATGGGTTCTCTAGGGGCTGAAAATAGTGTGTTTTGTGGTTTCATTTCTGCAGCTTTCTCTTAGAGGTCAGCTGAGGTGGGGGGTTAGAGTTCTACAGAACTGATTTGCAAGAGGGATCCTCTCTCATGAGAACAGGTCTTCGAGTTTTGATCATTTCCATCTGGTCAGATTAAAAAGAGTTAAAAAAAAAAGAGTAAAAGGAACTTTGAGCTTGTCTGGCTTTTGTTTTCAGAAGCTGTAGAAGAAAGGACATGCTGACAGGTTGGAACCACGGTGACGATAAAGTGATCATTTGACTGTTTTGCTGTCAAAACATTTCAAGGTTTGGGAACGTATTTTATAAGTACATGGAAATGTTAGGACCATTTTAGATATTAATTTCATATCCTTACCCAAGGCATGGCATAGATACAAATCAAGGGGAGAATATATATCGGGATGAATAACAATAAAGCCAACTGGCTTAGGCAACAAAGGGGATATGTCAGCCCATGCAACTCTAGGTAGAACAGGCTTCAGGTGATATTTGATCCAGAGTCAAGTCTCTGACTTTATTGTTTATGATTCTCTTGCCTCTGCCTGCTTTGGCATTTTGGCATCATTTACATTCTGGCTGTCCTCATGGCACCGAAGGGCTGCAGCAGTTCCAGGGCTTTTGTCCACACACCATCCTGTCCAGACAAGGTAAATATGCCCTTGTTACTTCATTCCAAGAAAAGACCTGAGATTCATTCTGGTTGGTCCCCTGGGCTGACTTAGACTAAGGACACATATTCGTCCCTGGAGGTGAGGAGGGAATCAGCATTCCCGGAATCACACAGAGTCTCAACTGTCAATGGCGAATTTCACAAAAAGCCGAATGGATGCTTGGGTTGCAACCTACAAGTGTCTGTGATGGTACACTGAAGTTGAGGTTCTTTTAAGTTTCATACGTCAAGGAAAGGGAACACTTCTACGCTGTTGGTGGAAGTGTAAATTAGTGCAGCCTCTGAGGAAAACAGTGTGACGATTCCTAAAAGTTCTAAAACTCGACCTTCCATATGACCCCGCAATCCCCCTACTGGGAACATACCTGGAAGAACTCAAATCACTCTATAAAAAAGATACCTGCACACGGATGCTTATCGCAGCATTGTTCACAATAGCGAGAACATGGAACCAACTGTGCTGCCCATCAAAAGAGGACTAGATTTAAAAAATGTGGTACCTATCCACAATGGAATATTATGCAGTCATAAAGAAGACCAAAATCATGAACTTCGCAGCAACCTAGATGGACTTAGAGTCTATAATACTGAGTGATCTTTCACGGAAACAAAGAACTGAGTATCACATGTTCTCACTTATAAGTGGACCTTGAACAACTATAATAATACTATAAGAAAAGGATTGACAGTAGGAGAAAACTACAGGGGCGTTGGGGGATAGGGAGGTGTGATTGGCAGTAGTGGGAAACTGCCTGGGGAAGCAGGAACACACCTCTTCAGTAAGGGTACCAGCACAAAGAATATTTGTATAACTAACCCTGAATTGCACCCTTCAAAAAACAGAAAAAAAAGTGAAGAAAGTTTAAGAAATGTATAAGATGCTAGCAAATGGACCAATACACATATTATAAAAGTTAAAGAAGAAAGAGAGAAAGAACCAGAACTTCTTCAAAAAACTAATAGCTGAAAATTACTCAATTCTGGAAAGGGAAATGGCCATCCAAATCTAGGAAGCATAAAGAATCCCAAATAAAATAAAGAAAACGAAATCCAAGCAGAGACACATTTTAGTCAAATTACCAAAAACTATTTTACATCTTTTTTTTCTAATTTGTATGTCTTTCATTTACTTATCTTGCCTAATTGCTGAGTATTATGTTAGCTGTGACTTTTTATTTTTAATACTTTTAATGTGCTGTTGAATTCAGTTTGCTAAAATTTTGTTGAGAATGTGTGCATTTATGCTTATCAGAATAATTGGCCTACGGTTGTTTTTTGTTTTTTTGTTTTTTTGTTTTCTTGTGTTGTTTGTCTGATTTTGGTATCAGTTCAATAGCTGGCCTCAGAAAATTAGTTTGAAAGGTTTTTCTCCTCATCGATTTTTGAAAAGAGTTTGAGGTAATAATTTTTATTTAAATATGTGGTAACATTCTCCAGTGAAATCGTCTCCTGGGCTTTTCTTTGTTGGGAGATTTTAAATTATCGATTCAATCTTTGTATTAGTTATATGTCTATTCAGAGTTTCTACATTCTTCATTTTTTGGTATTTGCAGGTTGTATGTTTCCAGGAATTTATTCATTTCTGTAGATTATTCATTTCATTGGCATTTAATTTTTCATAGTAGTCTCATGTATTTCTATAGTAGCAGTTAAAATGTCTCCTTGTTTTTATAGGAATAGTTTGTCTTTTTGCTTTGTCTAGCTAAGGGTTTGTCAATACTATGTCTTAGTTTCATTTATTTCTTAAAATTGTTTTTCTATTCCATGTTTAGTTTATTTCTCCTGCTATTTTTATTATTTTCTTTCTTTTGCTAACATTGAGCTTAGTTTCTTCTTCATTTTCTAGTTACTTTGGTAAAAAGTCACATTGTTTATTTGAGGACTTTCCTTTTACAATATAGATAATTAGCTCCACAAACTTCTTTTCTCTTAGAACTGCTTTTACTGCATTCTGTAAGTTTTGGTATGCTGTCCTTTCATTTACTTTTGTCTCAAGATAATTTTTATTTTTATTTCTTTTTTGATCTATCAGTGTTTCAGGAATTTTTTTAAAATCCTTACATATTTGTGAATTATCTAGTTTTTCTTTTGCTGTGATTTCTAGTTTCATTTCATTGTGTTCAGAATAGATATTTGGTGTGATTTTAACATTCTTAAGTTTGTTTAGATTTGTTTTGTAACCTAATATTTTATCTAGCCTGGAAAATGCTACATGTGCACTTGTTAAGAATGGTATTTTTTATTGTTTTTGTGTTACACATTCTGTATATGTCTGTAAGCTTCATTTGCTCTCTTTCAAGCTCACAGTTACTTTGTTGAATTTCTTTTTTCTTGTCCTATCCATTACTGAAAGGGAGATATTGAAATCTCTTAGTATTATTGTATTGCTATGTATTTCTTCTTTCAATTCTGTCAGTGTTTGCTTTATATAATTAGGGGCTCTGATGTTGGGAGCATATATATTTATCATTGCATTATTTTCCTGGTGGATTGGCCCTTTTATCATTATATGGTGTTCTCATTTGTCTTTTGTGACATGTTCCCCTTAAATCTCTTTTGTCTGATGTGAGTATAGGTAACGCTGATCTCTTTTGCTTAACTTTTGCATGGAATATATTGTTTCATCCTTTTACTTTCAATCTATGTATGTCTTTAAATATAAACACTGTCTTGTAGACAGCTTGTACTTGAATTTTGTTTCTTTATTCATTTTACACTCTATGTGTCTCAACTGAGGAGTTTAATTCATTTTTTCAAGGTAATTATTGAATAGGGAAGACATTAACATTGCCATTTTGTTAATTGTTTTTTGTTTGTCTTGCAGTTCTTTTGTCCATCTTTTCCTTTCTTCCTGTCTTATTGTGGTCTATTTTTTTTGTATTGATAAGCTTATTTTTTCATTTCTGTTATTCTTTTTATATCTTCCATAGGTGTTTTATTTGTGATTATCATGGGGGTTACATGAAATATTTTATAACAGTCAAAATAGGTACATGCTAACTAGAGAAATGGATAAATTCCTAGAAACATACAACCTACAAATACTGCAAAATGAAAAATATAGAAACTCCAAATACATATATAACTAATAAGAAGATTGAATCAATAATTAAAAATCTCTCAACAAAGAAAACCCAAGAGATGACTTCAATGGAAAATTTTACCAAACATTTAAATAAGAATTAATGCCAGTCTTCTTCAGATTCTTGCCAAAAATTGATGAGGGATGAAATGTTAAAGCTCACTTTCTGAGGTCAGCTACCACCCTGATACCAAACCCAGAGAAACAACACCAGAAAGGAAAATTTCCTATACTTCTATACTGCTATATTTCTAATAAATCTACTGTCATCAAAAAAAAGAAGGAAGAAAAAGTATAGGTCCATTACCCCGATAAACATAAAAGCATAAGTTCTCAATAAAATGTTAGCAAACTGAATTCAATAGCACATTAAAAATAACATAACTGAAAAGCCCACAGCTAACATCATACTCAATGATGAAAAGCTGAAAGCTTTCTCACTAAGATCAGGAATAAAGCTAGGATATCCACGCTTACCAATTTTATTCAACATAGCACTAGAAGTCTTAATCTGAACAGTTAGGAAAGAGAAATAAGTGAAAGATATCTAAATTGGAAAGAAAGATGTAAAATGATCTCTGTATTCAGGTGACCTGATATTATATAGAGAAAACCCAAAAGATCCTTCAAAAACCTTCAAACTAATAAACAAATTATGTAAAGTTTTAGTATTCAAAAGCAACATAAAATATCACTTGTGTTTCTATACATGAATAATGAACTATCTGAAAGGAAATAAGAAAAAGAACCCCATTTACAATAGCATCAAAAATAATAAAACACTTAAAGCTAAAATTAAAGATAGTGAAAGGCTTGTACACTGAAAGCTACAAAACATTGACAAAACAAATTTCAAAAGACATGAACAAACATAAAGACAGCATTTTTATGAATCAAAAGACTTAATATTGTTAAAATGTCCAGCTACCCAAAGCAATCTACAAGATTCAATGAGATCCTAACCAAAATCCCAAAGTTATATATATTTTTTTGAAACTTAAAAAACAATTCTAAAATTCCCGTGGAATCAAAAAGAACCCTTAATAGCCAAAACAAAATTTTTTAACTTTTTTATTTTAAAATTGTGGGGTTCAATTCAGGGTTAGGTATACAAATATTCATTGTGCAGGTATCCTTGTTGATGACATGTGCCCTATTGCTCAGGCAGATTCCCACTACTGCCAATCCCACCTCCCTGCCCCCTACACCTCCACAGTTTCCTACTACTGTCAATCCTTTTCTTATAGTAATATGATAGTTGTTCAAGGTCCACTTAAGAGTGAGAACATGTAATACTCAGTTCTTTGATTCTATGAAAAACCACTCAATATTTTAGATTCCAAGTCCATCCAAGTTACTGCAAATTTCATGATTTTGTTCTTCTTTATGGCTACATAATATTCCATTATGTATTTCTACCACATTTTTTTTTATCCAGTCCTTTTTTTGATGGTTAGTATGGTTGGTTCCATGTTCTTGCTACTGGAAACAATGCTGCAATAAACATACATGTGCAGTTATCTTTTTTATAGAGTGAATTAAGTTCTTCCAGGTATATTTCAAGTAGGGGGATTGCAGGGTCATATGGAAGGTTGAATTTTAGAACTTTTAGGAATCACCACACTGATTTCCACAGAGGCTGTACTACTTTACACTCCCACCAACAGTGTAGAAGTGTTTCCTTTTCACCACATCCTCTCCAGCATCTGTTATTTTTTGAGTTATTCATGGTGGCCATTCTGACTGGAGTTAGGTGGTATCTAGTGTAGTTTTAATTTGCATCTCCTTGATAATTAGTGAGACTGAACATTTTTTCAGGTATCTGTTGGTTGCTCGTATGTCTTCCTTTGAGAAGTGTCTGTTCATATCTTTTGCCCACTTTGTAATAAGGTTGTTTGTTTTTTTTCTTTTCAGCACGTTTGAGCTCCTTGTAGATCCTTGATATTAGGCCTTTGTCAGACGTGGAGTTGGCAAACACTTTTTTCCAGTCTGTGGGCTGCCTCCCTGCACTCTTGCTGGTTTCTTTAACTTTGCAGAAGCTCGTCAGTTTGATGAGGTCCCACATGTCTAACTTATCTCTTATGGCATGGGCGCTTAGGGTTTTGATCAGGAATTGGTTGACAGTTCCAATTTCCATAAGAGTGTCTCCTGCATTTTCTAATGTTCTTATAGTTTGAGGTTTTATGTTTAGGTATCTGATCCATTTACAGTTTACTTTTGTGTATGGGGATATGTAGGGGTCCTGTTTCAAGCTTCTGCATATGGTCAGCCAATTTTCCTAGCACAATTTACAGAATAGGTACTCTTCTGCCCAGTGGTTTGTGGTAGAGGCTTTGTCAAAGATGAGTGGGTTGAGAAATTGAGGTTTTGCTTCTGGAATCTCAATTTTATTCCATTGGTCTACATGCCTGTTCTTGTGCCAATACCAGGCTTTTTTCTTTATTGTAGCTTTATAATAAAGTTTAAAGTCTGGGAGTGTGAAACCTCCAGCTTCTTCTTCTTTTTTTTTTTTTTGCTGAGGATTGTTTTGGATATTCATGGTCATTTATGTTTCCATATGAATTCCTGTATTGTTGTTTCTAGGTCTGAAAAGAATGTTGCTGGCAATTTGATGGGTATTGCATTAAATCTGTAGATTGCCTTAGGTAAAGTGGACATCTTAACAATGTTGATTCTTCCAATACATGAGCGTGGAATATTTTTCCACCTGTTTATGTCATCTTTGATTTCTTTGAGCAGTGTTTGGTAGTTTTCAATGTAAAGGTCTTTCACGTCTCTGGTTAGGAGGATGTCAAGGTATTTCATTTTTTTTGTGGCTATTGTGAATGGAATTGTGCTTTTTATTTGGGTTTCGGTTTGTTTATTATCAGTGTATAGAAATGTGATTGTCTTTTGCACATTGATTTTACACCCTGAGACTTTGCCAAAGCCCTTTATCAGTGCAAGGGGGTTTTTGACAGATTCTCTTGGGGTTTCAAGGTGTAGAATCATGTCATTTCCAAAGAGGAATAACTTGATTTTCTCTTTTCCTATTTGAATACCCCTGATAGCTTTCTATTCTCTGAATGCTCTGGTTTGAACGTCCAAAATTATGTGGAACAGGAGCAGTGAGAGTGGCCATCCTTGCCTTTTTCCAGTTTTCACAGGAAATGTTTCCAATTTTTGTTTGTTTAGCAGTATGCTGGCTGTGGGTCTCTCAAAGATGGCTCTTACTATTTGGAGGTATATATGCCATCTACGCCTAGATGTTTGAGGATTTTTATCAAGAAGGGGTGCTGGATTTTATCAAAAGCTTTTTTTGCATCTAATGATATAATCATGTGGTTTTTATGTCTGTTGATGTATTTAACTATGTTTTATGGTCTTATGAATGTTGAACCAGCCTTTCATCCCAGGGATGAAGCCTACTTGGTCGTGGTGGATGATTTTTGATATGTGTTGTTGAATCTGGTTTGCTAGGATCTTGTTGAGAATTTTAGCATCTATGTGCATCAAGGATATTAGCCTGTGGTTCTCTTTCTTTGTTGGGTCTTTACCTGGCTTGGGTATCAATGTGATGTTAGCTTCATAAAATGATTTGGGGGAGTGCCATCTTTCTCAATCGTCTGGAATACTTTCAATAGGATTGGTATCAGTTCTTCCTTGGATGTTTTGTAGAATTCTGCTGGAAAACCATCTGGTCCAAGGATTTTTTTTTTTTTTTGTAGGTAGTTTTCTTATGACATAGTCAATTTCCTGGATTGTTATTGGTCTATTTTGGGTCTCAATTTCTTCTTGTTTCAACCTGGGGAGGTTCTGTGATGTCAGAAAGCCCTCCATTTCCTTTGTTTTCAAGTTTGATTCCATACAAGAGTACATATTAGTCTCTGATAATCTTTTGTATTTCTTCAGTGTCAGTCATGGCTTCAACTTTCCTGTTTCTGATTTTGTTTATTTGGACTTTTTCTTTCTTTGTCTTGTTCTTTCTAGCTAGGGACCCTCAATCTTGTTTACCCTTTCAAAGACCAGCTTTTTGTTTCATTGATTTTTTGTATTATCTTTTTGTTTTCTATGTCCCAGATTTGGGCTTTTATTTCGGTGATTTGGATTCTTCTGCTGAAGTTAGGGTTTTGGTGTTCTTGCTTTTCAAGCTTCCTTAGGTTTTGGTAAGATGTTTATTCATTTTCATTTGTGTCCAGGTATCTTTTAATCTCTATTTTGATTTCCATGTTGACCTAGGAGTTGCTTAGCATCATGCTGTTTAGTGTCCATGTCTTTGTGGTTTATCCACTGTGGTCTAAGAAGGTGCATGGCACAATTTCAACCTTATGAAATTTGTTTGTGCTTTATTTATGGTCAAGGATGTGGTTGATCTTAGAGTACTCTTCATGTGGTGATGAGTGAAATGTATATTATGTGGTCATTGGGTAGATTGTTCTGTAGGTATCAATTTTTTCCATTTGGTTAAGAGTCACAATGAGCTTCCAGATCTCCTTGCTGATTTTTTGTCTTGATGATCAGTCTGGGGTTGTGAGTGGGGTATATGAGTCCCCAGCTAAGATGGTGTTAGAGTCAATATCTTTTTAAAATTTGTCTAGAGGTTGCTTTATGAAAGTTGGTGCTCCTATGTTGGGGGCATATATGATTAGGATGGATATTTCTTGTTGATGGATCAAACTTTTGATCATTATATAGTGACCTTCTTCATCTTTTTAAATTTTTGAGAGCTTAAAGAGTATTTTGTCTGATATTACAATCACATCTGCTGTTTTCTTTTGTGTTCTGTTCACCTGAAATTTTGCTTCCCATTCTCTTACTTTGAGTCTGTGAGTGTCCTTTCTGGTGAGATGAATCTCTTGGAGACAGAATATTGTACCCTCATGATATTTTTATCAATTTTGTCATTCTGTGTCTTTTCAGTGGTGCGTTTAGTCCATTCACATTCAGGCTAATTACTGAAATCTGAGAGTTTATCCCTGTCATGAGGTTCTTATAGAGTTGTTGCTGTTTCTATTTATTTGTTGTCTTTCTTTTGATTTTGGGGTTGATTTGTGTGCTTTCTTCAATATTTTTCCTGTACTGTCATGAAGAATGTTGTCATTCTTTTGTGTTTAATACTTTCTTAAGTGTTTCTTGTAGAGCTGGTCTAGAGGCAGCGTAAGTTCTTAGGGATTGTATGTCTGGGAAAGATTTTAATTCTCCCTCACTGATGAAGCGTAGCTTAGCTGGGAAGGTTATTCTTGGTTGAAATTGTCTATCTTTGAGAACTTTGAAGATTAGGCTCCAAGCTCTCCTAGCCTGAAGTGTTTCTGTAGATAAATCTACTGCTATTTTAATTGGTCTTCCCCAGTAGGTAATCTGACCTTTTTCTCTTGCTGTCTTTAGGGTTTTTTCTTTTATATCTACTTTTGCTTAGGCAAATTACTATGTGTTTAGGAGTTGGTCTTCTCATTTGTTGTCTTGCAGGGGTTCTCTGAATCTCTTGTGTTTGAATGTTCACATCACTGATGAGCTGAGGGAGGTTTTTTTGAATAATTTCATGGAATATTTGTTTCAGGGTGGTCTCTGTTTCTCTTTCTGTTTCAGGAAGTCCAATTACTCCTAGGTTCAGCCTCTTGAAATAATCACCCATCTCTTGAAGGTTTTGATCTATCTCTTTAAGCTGCTTTTCTATGTTTTTGAAAGTTTGGATTAGTTCTATATTTTGGTCCTCAAGCTCTGAGATTCTTGCTTCTGCTTGGCTAATTCTGCTTTCCATGTCTATCAGTTTGTTATTTATTCCATTCACAGTATTCTTTTCTGCTGTTATCTCACTTATCAACTCCTTCCTATTTTCCTCTTGTCTCTCCTCAATTCTATGTGTTCTTTCTATTAATGTCTTGATATCTGGGTTTGTAGTTTGAGACCAGTCATTCTGGGAGCTCTTCAATGTTTGTGTTCTGAAGTCTGTTTTCTCAGTGTCTGTTCTTCCAGGTGTCTGTGTAAGACCCATATTCTTCTTTTGTTTTTTCTTTATTTGTATAGATTTTCCTCCCTTCCAACCTTTTCCCCCCTCTTCTTTAATTCTGTTTTTCAGGGATGGCAGGGTTGCTTTTACTTCTGTTTGCTCTGTCTCCTATTTTTCCTTATGTGGATCCTCTGACTTTGTTCAATTCTGAAGCTGGACTGTGGGTTGTGGGCTATACTTTTTGCAGTTTAGAGGTTTAATTGAGGGGGGCTGTTATTCAAAATCTATCTGCAGATCTCAGTATGCACCGATAGGTGTATGGGCACCCTGGAACCCACTTCCCACTGCCTTACAGTCTGTCCATGCAGTGGGGGTATAGATTTGCTCCTTGGAGGTAAAATGAGGTAAGAAAATGTAAAATAATGGAAAAAGGAAGTGGGGGGCAAGAGGAGGGAAGAGAGAAAGAAAAGTAAGATGGAAAACAGACATACCAACTAACAAATGAAAAGAGACACAAAGACAGAAAAGAGTAAAAAAAAAAAAAAAAACTAAAACATACGGATAAGCATACAAACACACAGTCCAACAAAAATCTGTGCATTGATGTACTCTTCCCATACACAAACAGGAAGTCTAAAGAATAGAGAAATAAATCAGTAAAATAACAGAAATAATGCAAATACAAAAATATTATCAAAAACAGAAAGGGAAAACAAACTAAAACAACAAACAAACAAAAATGAGCAAACAAACAGACAAAAAATAAAAACAAGGAACCAAACTCTGCCTGAGGTCATTCCTGTAAGTCCAATGTCCTTACAGCTCTGATCTCTAGTCCCTCTCCTCTGCTCTCAGAGCAGGCAGATAGAGTTGCTCACCGCTTGGGCCAGATGCTCCAGGTCTACTTTGAATGGAGGATGGATCAGATCTGAACTCAGCTGGCTTGCTGCCTGTCGAGTCTGCCACTCATATCTGACCTGTCAGTGTGCTTTTTTCACCTTTTTAAATTATTTTTTTCTTTTTGTTCCTTTAACTGAATAATTTCCATTGATCTTACTTCAAGTTTGCTGAGTCTTCCTTTTGCTTGATCTAATCTGCTATTGAACTCCTCTAGTAAATTCTCAGCTTGGTTGTATTCTTAATCTCCAAGATTTTTTGGGTACTTTTTATTATTGTTTTTCTTTTTGTTTAAACATTCACTTTGTTCATGCATTGTTCTCCTGACCTCAGTAAGCATATTTATGATAGTTGTTTTAAATTTTCTGTCAGGTAAACAAATATTTTCATTTCATTAGGACCATTTCTGGAGATTTGTCTTGTTCCTTTGTTTGGAACATATTTCTGTTTTCTTCATTTTCCTCATTTTGATTGATGTGCATGCACTTACAAAAGAGCCACCTTCCCCTGTCTTCACAAACTGGTGTCATCCAGAAGATCCTCACCAATTAGCCTGGCTAAATATTCTGAAAGCTTTTCAAATCTTGTTGCTCGTCAAGGCTGCTCTCTTTGTTCTTAAGTGAGGTGCTCCCATGAATCTAGAGTGTGCCAGATCCCATCAATGCTCTGAGGTAAGCTGGAGTCAATTTTTTAGGCAAGAGCCCAGAGAATCAGGATCATTAGATGCTCTACCTATCACATTTCTTTACCAGGGATAAGTTGGGGTTTAGAGTTTTTAGCCCATTTACTCCAAACTGAACCAGGGAGAGAGGTTGTGTTCACATTTTTCATGTTATAGCCAACCATTGTCTTTGTTCTCACAGCCCCCAAGTGAGTATAATATGCTGGGTCATGTTAATGGTCTGAAAACAGGCAAGGAAAATCCTGTTCTCTGAGCATCTCTCAGAAATTTTGTGTACTGGTTACATGCTCTAACTTGTACCTTCCCCTCAGACAATATGGGAGCTAAGGTTTATTGTCTCCTTGTCTGTACTGAACTGAGGGGGTGAGCTGTGGTGAGTGCCTACCAGCTTGTTCAACCCATCACATTTTTCTTCTGTAGTCCCCAAGGGACTAGCATATGCCAGGTTTCAACAATTCTCTAAGACAGGTGAGATATAATTCAGTCTCTTGGGAAGCACTCAGGAAATTTGAGATATTAAATGTGCTGTCTGATTCTAGGAACTGGGGTTTATTACTGGTTTGTTTGTTCTGGAGAAAGGAGCTGTGGTATATCCATACCTTAGTTCAAACTGCTGCTTTGTTCTCTATAGCTCCCAGAAGACTACCATATACAGATCGAGTATACCTTATTCAAAATTTTTGAGACCAAAAGTGTTTCAGGTTCTGAATTTTTAAAAAATCTTGTAATATGTGCATTATAATTACCGATTTAGCATCCCTATTCTAAAAATCCCAAACTGGAAATATTCTAATAAGCATTTTCTTTTAGTGTCATATTGATACTCAAAATGTTTTGGATTTTGGAGAATATCTGGTTTTGGATTTTTGGTTTAGGTTTACTCAACATGTATCAGGCCCCCATAAGTTCTCCAGGACAACCATGATTGAAGGTGGTCCCTCAATTAGCACCCCAAAATGCTTAAACATTAGGTTATAATCCAAGTCCTCAGGGGAAGCCAGAAGTTTACTCCCAATCATATGGCACAGTGCCAGGACTGAGGATTATGGTAAGATAATATCTCTGCTTTTCCTACTGGTTAAAATATGACTGGTCTTGCCCAGGATGTATGAGCCTCTAAGCTAATTTCTGGGTTTTTCACAATGGAATTGACCAGTGTCTCACTTATGAATCAAGGACTTTTGGGAGAAAAAGTGTCCAGGGCTTCCTATTCTGCCATCTTGCTGATGTCCTTGAAGGTGTTTTTGTAAAGGGCAAAGGTCTATATATGTCAACTCTACCTTAATCAATTTGACCTTTAAAAAAACTCTCCATGGATTAATAATATTTGAGGCACAGGTAAAAAAAAAAGAACCTTGGGAGACTCATAAAGTATAAAATAATGGTAGGAAAAAACACAGAAATGATTTGGAAACCAATAGAGAAATCTTAACATGCAAGATGGGACTAATTGTGTAATAACTTTTGCTAAATATTCTTTAGATTTAGCAAATAAAAGTTCATATATAACCTTGGCAAACAGTGCACAGAGTAATGAGAATAAAGGAAAGTGGGCTGAGAAGGAAATGGAGGTAAATACATGGTAAAAGTGCATAACATCAATTCTTTGAAGATAATTTAATTAAAGAAAAGAAGAGAAATAAGGGGGTGGCTAATGGAAGATTTTCATTATATGGTTAGACAAAGAAGAGGCCTAAAGATCCAATAACATAAAGGAATGCCTGATGCAATCAGGTATTTAAGAAGGTAAAATAGAATGGATCAAGAGCACATGTGGAAGAAAGTAATATGCTTTGAAAAGAGGAATGATACTGTTATGGTTTGAACTGTGCCCCCCCAATAGTATATGTTGATGACCTAACCCCAGTACCTCTGAATATAACCTTATTTGAATATAGGGTCTTCACAGAGGTACTCAAGTTAAAATGAGTCCATTATAGAGATTACAGTTGGCTCTAATCCATCATGACTGGTGTCTTATATAAAGGGAAATTTGGGACACATAGACATGCAGAGAGAGAAAATGATGTGAAAAGAAATAGGGTGAAGATAACTGTCTGAAAGTCAAGGAGATAAGTGCAAAATAGATCCTTCTCTCATAGCCCTCATAAGGAAATAACCTTGCCAACACCATGATTTTAGACTTGTAACCTCCCAAACTGTGAGACAATATTTTCTTTGTTATTTAATCCACCCAGTTTGCAGAATTTTGTTAGGGTTAGCTCTACGATAGTAATGCAGACAGCTTCTTTACTGAAAGTTGGGTAAAACAGAGCAAGATGAGAGGAGAAACAAATCAGATTTTCAGTAGTAGGCAGGAAGATGAAACAGCCCATAGCATGATAGACTATTTTTGTGGAATAATATATAAAATTGTCTATTAAAAAAAGAATGTAGAGAGCTAGACAAAAATGATGATGACTTGAACTAGTTGTTTCGGTAAACAAAATAGAGAGATGATTAGTAACATCTAAAGGTTATTATTAGGCAATATTAGAGGTATAATTAAGATAAGCAGCTGTGGATTCTCCAACAGTGCTTGTAAACCTAGGGGTAAGTGGGGAGAGAGTGAACAAATGAACTGATTGAGAGTTTTTGGACGTGGTTTGTAAAGGCAATAGAAGAACAATGAAACATGGAAAAAGGAATGTTAATGGGAAATGTTATGCAGTTTGGATTGCAAAGGAACTGAAAACTGAAAGGGGCTGATATGTTGAAAGAAAATGAAGATGTCAAGGAGCTAAAGTTCTTAATGATATAAGAAAATAAGTGAATTGATAGTTTAAGTTTTCAAGCCTGAAGAAATTCTGAGCATTGCTGAGTGAGTGAGATATGAAAACTGTTAGGAATAAAGTGAAGACATTATGAATTTAGAGTGGTAAATGAGTCATCCACATCGACTTTGAAGTAACTAATGATGCTTTCAGTATTTGGATGGAGAAAATGAATGATCTAGGTGGAAAAATCTTCAAATATGACTAACAGATTGGTGAATATAGATGACAAGGAAGGGCAGAAGATGATAGTAGGTAATGTAACTGGAAGCTGAATGTCTCAAAGGAGAAGGAATTTCAACTACAGGTAAAGAAGAAATCATATTATCTGTTATATTTATAATGTAAATAAAGGCTTATTATGTCATATGTATACTTAGACATACATAGATGTATATATCAGTGTTAAATATACATGTACTTCAAGAAATAAAATTTAATGCCTGGCAAAATTAACAACATAAAAAGAAATACAGACAGATCCTGAATTACAATGGCATTACTTAAAATTTTTTGACTTTACAATATTTCAAAAGCCATATGCATTCAGTAGAAACCATACTTCAAATTTTGAAGTTTTTTTTCTTGGCCTAGCGATATACAATGTGATATGCTTTTGTGATTCTGGGCAGTGGCAGTGAGCTGCAACCCCCAGTCAGCCACAGTAATACAAGTGTTCTGAGCATATTTAAGGTAGTCTAGGCTAAACTATGATGTTTGGTAGGTTAGGTATATTAAATGCATTTTCAACTTTCAATATTTTCAACGTATATTGAGTTTACCAGGACATAATTTCATTGTCAATCAAGTAGCATCTGTCCTAGATTTAAATATGTATGTAGTGCTCTCAGTTATCGTGCGGTTTCAAGTTAACACTAGATAAAATGAGATTCCAGTGTACTTCATGTGAACCTCATTTTAAATAGAAATGTCTCATTAATGAAACTCAAGGAGAAGTTTAAGTTTATGCTTCATAATTGTCTTACAACACAGAGTATAATCTAAATTGAGTAGAAGTTATTTTTTAAATATTGGTCTCTAAAACACCTTAAAATTGACACAATCATAATACTAATCATTATGCTTTAAATTCAAAGATGTGCTATAATTTCACCATGTATTCAACATAGAAAATGCTTATTCATATAAAGCAGCAAAACTATTTTCTGGATAGTTGGCTTAGGCTAAGGATGTGACCAAAACCAGAGAACAAAGTATAATTTATAATTAGTACATCAAACAACTTTTTCCTAAACCTAGGACCCAGGATGCTTTACAGCAGAACTCCACCCAGCCCTGTTGTTCCAAGGATGCATCCTCAGGCTCTGATCCTTTTCAATTTTCTGTTGCCCACAAAACATTATCATTAAACCAGCCATTTCCAGGAGAACATTTTTCAAATTATGGCAGCTTTATATTTCTGCACTGTTTATTATGGTAGTCACTGCCCACAGGTCCCATTTTAGCATTTGAAATAAGGCTAGTGTGACTGAGGGACTGAATTTTAATTTTCTTTAATTTTAAATAATTTAAATGTAAATAACAATATTTCTAAAGGCTATCATATTGGAGAGCACAGCTTCAAACATTGTTACATAACCTAAAAACATACTTAATTCTAATGAGTTAATGTCCAATCAACAATGTCCCTTCAAGATGACCACAATTTTAACATTGCAGGTACAATGTTTTAATACAGGGGACTGATTCTATAATAATGAAATGGCAGGAACGCTGACACATTGACACAGCAGGAACTTTGGGGGATGAAGGTTTTATATAGGAGCCAGAAATTTTATTACACAGGCAATAGTTACTTATGCTTGCATATAAAACTTACCTTGATAGAATAATTTGCTTGTCAGACTCTCAGCTTATTGACAAGTCATATATCTTACGTCCATAAGTTATAAAATCAACATATTTACATCTGTTTCATGAGCTAGAACTCTGTTCTTGGCCAATATTCTTGTACTTTTTAAAAAGTGCATGTGCACTGAGATCTCCAGATTGGGGGTGTTAGTGAATAATAATCTTTAGAGAAAGGTTAACTTAGGGAGAAAGAGTTCCAGTATTCCAAAGGGTCTTTTAAAACAATTTTATTTTTCTATATTTCAATTTTGTTTTTGTTTTCTCATTCCATTCAACACTACTCCAGCAGTATTGTCTAGTTTCTAAAATAAATATTGCTGAGAACAGGGGTGCAAGATTCTTGTTCTTATTAGAATCAGATATACTGAAGTATTAGAGTATCAGACATTGAAAAAAATCACTTCCAATGCTTTTGAATGACATTTTGAAATTATACTCATTTACTTACTATGGATTGCAGTTTCTTCTCCAGCTATTCTTGAATATGAGCTTTTTGCAGTTATACTGTTTAATTCTGTGCCTAATAAACCCACCCTGTACACTTCTTGCTTTGTTTCTTCCAGTTTACTCTGGGTCTCAATATCAATTTTCTAACTTTAAAAGTAAGTGTCAGAAAGTCCTACATTTCATTTAAGTTTTCAAGTTTGTTTCCATACAGGTGTGCATAGAAATCTTTGATCATCTTTTGTATTTCTTCAGGGTCAGTTGTGACTTGACCTTTGACTTTCTGATTGTGTTTATTTGGGATTTTTCTCTACTTTTATTGGTCAATCTGGCTAAAGGTCCATCAATCTTGTTTATCCTTTCAAAGAGCCAGCTTTTTGTTTTGTTGATTTTTTTCTTTTCTTTTATTTTTATTTTAAAATTGTGGGGTACAATTCAGGGTTAGGTATACAGATATTCATTGTGCATGCACCCTTGTTGATGAGGTGTGCCCCCCTTTCCCTAGGCAGCTATCGACTATTGTCAATCCCACTTCTCTGCACCCCCTCCCCCCACCATTTCCCGTTACTGTCAATCCTTTTCTTATAGTATTATTATAGTTGTTCAAGGTCCACTTATGAGAGAGAACATGTGATACTCAGATCTTTGTTTCTGTGAAAGATCACCCAATATTATAAACTCTAATTCCATCCAGGTTGCTGCAAAGTTCATGATATTTTTCTTCATATGGTTATGTAATATTCCATTGTGTATATGTACCACATTTTTTTTTATCCAGTCCTCTTTTGATGGGCAGCATGGGTGGTTCCATGTTTTTGCTATTGTGAATAATGCTGCATGCAATAAACATGCACATCCTGGTATCGTTTTCATAGAGTGATTTGAGTTCCTCCAGGTATATTCCCAGTAGGGGGATTGCAGGGTCGCATGGGAGGTTGATTTTTAGATCTTTTAAGCAATTTTTTCTTTGTTGGAGTCTCACTCTGTCTCCCAGGCACAATTACAGCTCACCACAGGCTTGACCTCCTGGGCTCAGGCAATCCTTCCACCTCAAGCTCCCGAGAAGCTGGGACTACAGGTGCATGCCACCACACCTGGCTAATTTTTTATTTTTTGTAGAGATGAAGTTTCTCCATGTTGCCCAGGCTGGTCTCAAACTTCTGGCCTCAAGCAATCTTCCTGCCTTGACCTCCCAAAGTGCTAGGATTACAGGCATGAGTCAGCAAATTCTTGAGTTTACATGAAAGAAATGACTCATTCTTTCTGTCCTGTATTATTTAAAAGTTGTACAAATCATTTATGTCAATATGCATATGCATAGAATATGCATATATGATATTTGGATGAGACCTTGTCTTTAAAAATTCACTCAAAATTTGTGTGTTATGGTTGGGTGTAAAATTGCAAGTGTAGAAATATATTCTCACTAAAGGAGGTGAGTGGAAATCAGGAGGAAAAAAAAGAACAAGATCTACAATGTCATTTAAACATAAATGTTAGGGGGTCTGACAAATCAAACTTTCTCATCATTTGAACACAAACTCATAAATGAGAATATTCGTCATTTTTCTGTTACGTATACAATGCTGTTTGCCTTTAGCCCTTCTAATAACATATACTCTAAAAATCAAATTCTGGAGTCAGCCACATGGCTAAAATGCTGCAGGATGGAAGCCCAGAATTCATTTGAACATGTATTATTCCCTAGACTGTGACAGAATTCAGGTTTCACTTAGCCTTCTCAGGCTCCCAAAACCAAGAATAATCTAGAGGGTTGTTAACATATTCATAAGTAAACAAGTGCTTGGTCCTTTGGCAGGCTGCCAGGACACGGTGCCAGGAAGGGATCCAGGCAACCATGGTGAAGTCTTGGGGGTCTTTCACCTCCCTCACTCTGTGGGACCCGAACAGCTGCAGATGCCACACCTGCTTTCTGAGCATGTTTCTCTACACATTTATGGAGGCCTGTGGGTAAGATACCTACTGATAGAGTCTTGAAATGCAGCCAGAATGACTGAAAGAGGTGGTGCTTCTTGGGTCGGCACCATTGTGCCAGGCTAGATGTTTGCAAAACTAAATTGATGATAGGTCTGTAGAGCAGTTCTTCCCAAAAGCACAGGAATCATTTGAGAATCTTATTCAAATGCAGATTCTGATCTAGCAGTCTAGGGAGGGCACATTCTGCTGGTCCGAGGACCCCACTTTGAGTAGCAATGCTATAAAGTGAGACCATTCCATTCGCAATTAAGTAAACATGGTTTGGAGGCGCCCCACGTGCCAGGCACTGCACCTTCCACTGGAGGCCCACAGATGCTAAGGGCCCTGCCTTGGGGGAGCTGGTTGTGTAACAGCAACACAACTCACAACACCCAAGGTAAATTTTACACTTGTTGAGAGTCTTTGCATTAGAGAGAAGAAAAAGTCCAATCCAAGGTGCCTTTTTTCACGCAAAAGAGAATGTATCCGGCTTCTGTAATTGCAAAGCCAAGGGTAAGGCTGACTTCACTCCACTTTGAAGTAGGGCTGAAATGACTTCACCAGAACCTAGTTTCCCTTTCTCCATCAGTTCTTGGTTTCTCTCTTTACATCTGTTGGCTCTGCTACGTGTAGTTGGGCTGTCTTCTCCTGGAGGCAACATGGATACCAGTTCTTAGGTCTCTTCTTCTTTAAGAATGCCTGCCTACCCTAGAAATCTCAGCAAAAATCTCAAGATATCTGATGGGCTCTAACTGAGTCATGTGCTCAGTCCTTAGCCAATCGCTGTAATCCTGGGAAAGTCAGCCTTCCAGTACGGCAAACCCTAGAGTTCTGGGTGAAGTTTGCTGCAGCAGAACCGTGAACACCCAGGGAGCAGGAGATGTGGATTCCCAAAAGAAAATTAATGGTTGGATGCTGGACAGCCAAAAATCCAGATTGTTTTAGAAGCATGTGAGGGGACAGTGAGGGCATATAGAAAGACATCGGTAGCTGATAAATACTATTAACGAGAGAGAAGAGGAGGAGGAGGAGAAGAAGAAGGAGGCGGGGAGGAAGAAGAAAAAAGAGAGAGAGAAAATGAGAGAGAGGGAGAGAGTGGTAGAGAGAGAAGGTGAGAAAGAGAGAGACCCCAGCCACAGGGCAAAGTGCACACAGTGCCCGATCTGGAAAGGGATACTGATTGGTTTCTTGGAGGCTTTTAAAACAATACTCCTCCACCCCCACCTCTGCCATAGTGTGAATCAGTCACCCCAGAAATATTTCATTCACTACTTTCTGTGCAGGAGATAAGAAGTGAAAACTATGGTTTAATTGCTCCCAAGGAGATTAGAGTTAAGTTGAAATATAGACCAGATTGACACGCATCGAATAATTTGAAGCCAATACAAAAGACTGTGCAGCTGAGTGCTAATTTGTGCTCAGATAAAGGAGACATTGGTAGAAGCTTCCACAGGCATTGAACAAACAGATGCAATAATGAGCTGGTTTGTGCATTGGGACAAGAAGAGACCAAACAAGGTTGTAGGAGAGGACAGTGCTATCTTCAAAAAAAAGGACAACTGCAAGATTTGAGTGTCTGGATCAATGACGTCCTCTCTCCATGGCCCTTTCCACTGTTATCTATGACTTCAGTGTTCAGTTTAGGGACCCATTTGACACCCTGGCCTTTCGGGTCCTTATCATCTTCACTTCCAATCCAGCATAGCTACCCTACCCTAGTTCTTGACCAGAAACAACTTCATCACCCTGGAAATGATGTAGGTTTCAAGAATTTCTGACCACTACATCCTGCATTCTATTCTGCCAGATCTCGATCTCTCTCTCTCTCTCTCTCTCTCTCTCTCTCTCTCTCTCCCCCCTCCCCCCAAATCTTCTCTCTCATAGAGTTCTGGTCCAGTATATCTCCTAATATTTCCGATCCATTGCCCATCATCCAACAATCCATCTTCTCCACACCTGAACAAATGCGGCAGGAAGTACTAGACAAAAATTATGCAACCTTTAAAGTCATTATAGCCGGGCTCGGGGGCTCAGCCTGTAATCCCGCGCCTTTGGGAGGCTGAGGTGAGTGGATTGCCTGAGCCCGCGAGTTCGAGACCTGCCTGGGCAAGCGAGACCTCATCTCTACAATAAATCAAAAAATCAGCCGGGCGTGGTAGCGCGCACCTGTAGTTCCAGCTACTTGGAAGGCTGAGGCGGAAGGATCGCCGGAGCCCAGCAGGTCAAGGCTGCGGTGGCCGGGAGCGGCCACTGCTCTCCAGTCTGGGCGACAGAGTGAGACTCCAACTCAAAAAAAAAAATAAAAATAAAATCAAGGTGTTGGTAGGGCTGCATTCTTTCTGGAGTCTTCAGGGGAGAATCTGTTTTCTTGCTGACTCAGCTTCTAGAGACCGCCTGCATTCATTCGTTGACACGTGACCCCTTTCTTATATCACTCCAACGTCTTGCTTCTGGTATCACATCTCCTATTACTAACTTTGACTTTCTTACTTCCCTTATAAGGATCCTTGTGATTACATTGGATCTACCTGGATAATCCAGGCCACTCTTCTTGTTTTAAGATCCTTAATTTAGTGCCATCAGCAAAGTGCTTTTTGCCACATAGGACATTCATAGATTCTGGGGATTCAATCCTGGATATCTTTGGGAGCCCATTACTCTGTCTACCAAAATGGATTCCCACCTTAGCTCTGCTACTTTCTAGCTATGTGACCTAGTGACTAGCTATGAGTCAAGTTACTAACTCTCTCTGTACCTCAGTTTCCTCATTTGAAAAATGCGGATACAAGTAGTACTCTGTATTCATAGGGTGAAGATCAAATGAGTTATTACAGGGAGGGGCTTGAAATCATTCTTATCCCCTAGCATGTGTTCAATGAGAGACACCTATTATATCCATGCTCTTGTGGTCAGTCTACTCCCCTGACATACTCTGTTTAGCTCTCTGCTGCTGATTGCAAAGCTGATGTCCTTGCCGGGTCAACTCAAGGAGACAGTGTCTTTTGGTCCTTCACGAATCTGTTGCAGATGATATGTCTAGCTTCCCATTCCTGCAGTCACCGTAGTCAGGGAGCTTCTTGAGTTCCTCTTGCAGTTTCAACCATTTCAACCTCTGGGACAAAAAGGAGAGACAAGATTTAAGAAATTATAGCTCTATTTCCCAGAACTCACTGTGAATAAATGTCCCAATTCCACCAATTTCTTGTTTCAGCAGCCATCCTTGTAAGAATCCTCCAAAATGGAGTCTCATCCTGTTCTCTCCAGTCTTCCTAGCACAGGGTTCACAGTTTGCTGTTCCCTGCCCCCGCCCTAACATTGCCATTCTTCTTGTCTTTCCACTTCCTGGGGCCCTGTGGATTTTTCCTAGTGTTGATTTCCTGGCTTGAGACTGGTCCCCACATCCTCAAAGCCTGGAGCAGCTCACCCCCAGCACGTGCCCCCCTCTGGAAGGGATTTCAAAGCTCTGCCTTCATATCAACCATGGGGAATAAAGTCTGTTCCTTTTTATAGAATAAATTGGATTTGGACTTGCAGGCATCTGTTGTCTGAGGGTTGTCATGAAAGAAGACAGTGGCATGTGTATCTGAGGGTGGAACAGATGGCTCCTTCCAACTTGGGGGAATCTATGAATTCAGTGGAAACATTAAGGAAAATTATAAGATGCTCTTCTGGCATGACTGACTCCAGAGACGCTATGTTTCTTCAGAGTATTGTAACCATTTATTCCACTTCTGTGGTGTTCACATTTGCCTTTTTAATATTCCTATTTGTAGAAATTCCTGATCTGTAAAATCATAGGCAGATAAATACAATATATTCTCTTAGCAGTAAAAAATCAATCTGTTTAAACCACTGGTCTATTCCCCCTACCTCACTACCGCCATTAAAAAAAAAATTCCAGTTTGTGGCCTCACTTTGGTAACTTCTATTGCTTCTAAACTAGGTTGTACTATTTTGAAAAACAAAAAAGTATTTTACCCAGACCTATTTTCAACGGCCTTTGCCACAAAAGGCTAAATTTATCTCTGAAATTTTAAATAGACCTCAGTTATAGAGAAGTTTTGCTGGCTACCTTTAAAAAAGCATGGTTATTTTAATGAGTTGAATAATCTGTTTTTTTTTTTTTTTTTTACATTTTCTAGTCCTCTTTTCAAAGCTAAAAAAAAACTTCATTAAAAGACATGTATACTGTCTCCATAATATAAAAACATAACAACTCTTTAACATTAAGTATCTGAAGTGTAAGACACAGATACTCAGTCCAAAGCAGGTTTCTCATCTTATGAAGTAGGAAGGAAACTTGATTAGAAGTTAGGAAACTTGGGTAGTAGATCTTCGTTACTAATTATTAAGACTTATTTTTTTTTTTTTTGCTTTGACTCTTTACCTGTGAAATGCACATAATAATTCGTCCACCTTACGAACTTATAAACAGGGGCAATCTTTAAGAAATTGCACTGGAGAGTACAAATGATCTTTTTAAAATGTGAAATGTCAGCAGGACATAGTAGCCAAGGCATGGATTTGCAGTCAGTCTGGGCATTAGATGCTTGTTCTACCGTGTAGCAAGCTGTGTGACTTGCCCAAGTTAATTAACCTCTCTGGGCTTTGATTTCAGTATCTGTAATTATGAACCCTGTCTGGGTGATTGTGAGGACAGAAAGAGAACCCAAATCAAGTGCCCAATAACGATAGCTCTTATTGCTTTTCTCCACTGAGCAAGGCATTTCTGTTTGTATACCCAAGCTATAAATATACTATTCCCTGGACCAGTCACTCTTGGAACATTTGACTCCTTTCTCTTTTTTATGAAAAATTGATACTGTGGGTAGGCTTGTGGCTTTCCATGTCATTAAGTTCAGAAATAAGTGTGCTCAACCACAAACTTCCCATTTTGTCAAAGGCAGTTCAGGTTTTCAGTCTGCACACATGTTGAGTGTGTTCTTGCCTGCAAGGAGCATCTTTATCTCTTAGGGAAGGGCCCAGGGCCCAGGCAGGGCTCAGGCTTCTGCAACTCTCAGAGCATTATGTCTAAGGGTTTTCTTCCTTCCTTCCTTCCTTCCTTCCTTCCTTCCTTCCTTCCTTCCTTCCTTCCTTCCTTCCTTTCTTTCTTTCTTTCTTTCTTTCTTTCTTTCCTAAGAAAAGCCAAGTATCACTTGCAACTCAGCCTGGTATAGCCAAAAGTTGGAGTGAGTGCAAACTCAAGCAAGGACAGGGAGTGAGCACATGGGTGTTGGTAGGGCTGGGGTTGGGGATGGGGAGTGGTGGGGATGCAGCCCGGGGACTATGGCCAACAGAGGAGCCTCTTCCCTGCCTGGGAGATGGCAGCTCTTAGTCCAGCTGATGTTTGCCAGGCAGGAATGCAGGTCCCAATTTGCTCTATCCTGTTTGTTTTTCCCAAGAAAAGCCACAGATTTGAATTTTCATATGATATTTTCCAATTTTTAAATGTTGGAAACAAATCCAAATTTCTCTCTAACCCTGTGGAAATTAAAGTTGGCCCATGGCCTGCCAGTGTGTACTCTCTGCTATGTAGTCCCAACTACAGGTCCCTAGTAGTTGTTATGGATCAGGGAGACACTTTGTCAGCATAATCTTGGGGCACTTAGAACCATAATCACTTAAATGAAAAAGCCACAGGCTCTCCATAAGAGGGATTTTAGCTCTGAAATGGTGTAATATCTTTTCTGTTGTTGACCATGAATAATTGTTTGTTTAAAGTTTAAGAAAACATAACCCTTCTTGACCATTATCTCTTGATAAAAATTGTAGTTTCAAACCACATTCACACAGGACTAAGATACTTCAAAATTAGTACCCATCCAGATTCCCCAAACTCATCAGTTTTTGGAATGGGATGGAGAGGTCTTGCCAGATGTGACTTCTATCACCATCAAGTCCTTCTGACTTAAAGATCCCTCTATGATCAACAATCTGTGGGTTGAAGACTCAGTGGGAGTGGAACCCCTGGGCATCAGTGGAGAGAAGCAGATTTTGCTTCATTCCCTAACCCCTTCAGCTAGGCAGAGAGAGAGAGAGAAGGAGGAAGCTTCATTTCTCTAGGTAAATGGGGGAATAAGGTGGTGGAGCTGATAGTAAATTTCTTGTCTAGAATATCAGTGCCAGAAGAAAAATTAGACTCAATTCAAAGGCTTTTACGAGGCATTCTGAGGTTTTCAGAGGAGCTTGGGAATCTTGCAAGGGTGGTCTTTTCAATGACACTGTAATGTTTACTGGAGATTATTGATATTGTATGTAAGAGGTGATTTCAGAAAAGAATTCCATTAATTTAAGAAAGAAAATTAGCCGGGCTCGGTGGCTCAGCCTGTAATCCTGCGCCTTGGGAGGCTGAGGTGAGTGGATTGCCTGAGCCCGCGGGTTCGAGATCCTCCTGGGCAACTTGGCGAGACCTCATCTCTACAATAAAAAAAAAAAAGAAAAATTAGCCGGGTGTGGTAGTGCGCGTCTGTAGTTCCAGTTACTTGGAAGGCTGGGGCGGAAGGATCGCCGGAGCCCAGCAGGTCGAGGCTGCGGTGGCCGGGAGCGGCCACTGCACTCTAGTCTGAGTGACAGAGTGAGACTCCAACTCAAAAAAAAAAAAAAAAAGAAAGAAAATTCCACTGGTCTCATTTTGACTTTTGGTTGAAGAAACAGTCCAATGTCTAAATTGCCCAAAGCTACCCTGTTGATGAAGGTCAAGTTGGGTCTGGAAGCCGGCTCTGCTGTCTCTCCTCTGGTCTGCATATTGGCTACCTCTAGCTAATAATCAGCACCCACTTTATCTCTTCTCAAAGGTGTTGGAAACATTTTCAGCTGCTTGCTGAAAAATGAAGTAACTTGAACTGCTTTGTTTTTTAGTTAAGTTTGAGCAATTGTGACACTTTTGACAAAGGTTTAGCAGCCACTAGTTAGCAACAAGCCACATGCCATGTAGACTAATTTCTTTGGCTAGTGGGCTCCTGGTTACCACCAGTCCCTCTCTCTGGCTTCTATCTACAAGGACTGTGATCGATTGGGAGGTATGTCCCAGTGGTGTGCTGATAAGTGTTTAACAGTTGGCTTTCTGAGGCTGGGTATCCTTGATTTGTAGCATTTGCCAATTTCCATTGTCTAAATACTCCCACCACAGCTGATTTGAAGTTGGAAAGAGACGCACACAATTGGGCCGCTCCAGCAGTACCAACTGGCGCTAGCACACCATTGCACAATCTCCTTCTCAGTTAGTAATTCATAGGCCCCTAGTTTATTCTGCAGGTATCACCTCCACAGTCAGCCTTTTCCACTTTTCCTTATTCCAACATTTCTCTCCCCATAATGCCAAATGAACACCTTGAGATAATCACTATGTCAAGGGACTAATTGAATTAAGAGCATCTTCATATTATCTAAGTGTTTTAACACGTATTTCGGATAAGAACAGAGGTAAATTCTTGCCGATTCCATCTTTTAAAAATTCCATTGATTTATGTTTTTAACTACTTCTTAATTTTGACTTAAAAAATAAATATCCTCAGTTATTTCACTAGATGGTGCTATGTATAGTTCAGAATTAGGATAAGTGTCAGCATAGAACCCTGGAAATCCTCTGAGGAAAGCATTTCCTCTTATGGCCAGAAGTTGTCATCAAATTGAAATTGGGATGTTTCAATTGACTATTATTTTCCCTGCCTTTGTTTGTGGGATTGGTGGAAGGTACTCAACAAGACAGATTGCCATTCGCCACTTACTTTAAGCATGACATTCCCCAGTGGTTAGAAAATCCTTTAAATTTTCTCTGTCATAAAGATCTTGCCATACTTTTGTGCCATAGAGCTTTGGCACAGGTCATACTTTATTTGGAAGATGTCTGTCCTCTATCCTGTGACCATTCCTTAATCCTTATTCTTAGGGTGCCAACATTCTTATTTCTATAGTTGTATTTCTGAGCTGCAGAATACGTTGAGGAATTATTTTCAAAATTGTTCATACAAATAGGAATTCTACAAACTGATCAGTACCTGTCATTTGTTAGAAAATATGTAAGCCCTTCCTTCTATAAGTTTCATTGTATTTCATTCATTAAATACAGGAACTTGGTATATTTACTTAACTTTTACAGTGTTTCTTTCCACTCTTTATACTAGAAGACACACGAAAATAAATAGCCTCTCAAAAAAGAGGATAAAAAATGTTACTGATTTATATTTCACCACCTGTAAAATAATCATCAATGATTTTTACTGTTAACCAGCATGAAATATAGTTTTTAATTTAAAGTTCCACATTTAAGCACAGAAATGAAGAACAGTATATTAATTGTTATTGAGAGTATCTTCCCAACAACCCTGTTACGTCCATGAAGGAGCCATGTTTTGTTTATAACTGTATCACTTAGCAGAGTACCATGTACATAGTAGGTGATCACTAGATTCCTGCTACATTGATAGCAAGGCTATGCACTTAATTTATCCCAATTATTCTTTACAATACTAGAGGAAAGCAGTGCCCCCTAATGTCTCATAAAAGGAGGAAATGGGTTATCAGAGACAGGCAGAGCAAATAAAAGAGCTAGATTTTTCTCCCAGACTTGACTCCAAAAATCACCATCATGTTGACTTCATGAAGAATAATCATTAGGTCAGATAGAATTCTTTCAAGTTCTGAAATTTGGGAGAGAATTACAAATGCTTAATTGCATCTTTTTGGGGACAAAATAACCAAACGTTATAGCAAATTGAAACATTATAGTATTCAATTCGATAACTACATCTTTGTGTTGTTCTCATAAATATTATTCACTCTACCTAGAGGGGCAATGCACTTTATATTATACTCACAAACCTTCACTAGTAACTATATAAATATAATGGAAAATGAAAATATTAAGGCATATTTGGCAAGTCTGATAAGCTGATTTAATAATTACATCTCTTTGCTTACTATGGGTTCTGAGAATCTATTGATTCTTAAATTGGTATTGTAATTTGTGTTCTTCAAGGAATTTGTCCATTTCATCTAGGTTATCTTTTTTTGCTGACATACAGTTGTTCATAGTATTCCCTTAATATCCTTTTATTTCTGTAAGGTCAGAAGTAATATCCTCTCTTTAGTTTCTGAGTTATCCTTGTTTTCTTCTTGGTCAGTCTAACTAAAGCTTTGTCAATTTTGTTGATCTTTTCAGGGAACCAAATTTTGTTTCATTGATTTTCTATATTTCATTTATTTCTGCTCTAATCTTTCTTATCTCCTTCCTCCTTCTTGGGTTAAGTTTGCATATCTTTATAGTTTCCTAGGATGGAAAGTTAGATTATTGATTTGAGAGCATTTTTCTTTTCTTTTTCTTTTTTTTGTATAGATGATTACTGCTATAATTTTTCCCGCTAAGCATAGCTTTCATTGCATTTTATCACATAAGATTTGGTATGTTGTATTTTGGTGTTCCGTCATCTCAGAAATATTTTCTGATTTGTCTTTTGATTTTTTCTTTAACCCACTGGTTATTTAAGAGAATATTGTTTAATTTTTTTCATATTTGTAAATTTCCTAAGTTTCTCTTCTATGTTGACTTCCAATATCATTCCATTGGATCTAGAAAACACACGTTGTATAATTTAAATCCTTTTAAATTCATTGAGACTTATTTTATGGTGTAAAAACATGTTATATCCTGGAGAATGTTCTATGTGCCCTTGAAAAGAATGTGTATTCTGTTGCTGTTGGGTGAAATATCTTGTGGCTGCTGTTAGGTGTTAGATCTCATTGTTTATAATGTTGTTCTTGTCTTTTATTTCCTTGTTGATCTTCTGTCTTGTTGTTCTATCCATTATTGAGAGTGGGGTACTGAAGACCTTAAAAATTCTTATTGAACTGCTTATTCCTCTGTTTTGTTTTGTCAGTTTTTGCTGCATGCATTTTGGTGCTCTGTTGTTACATGCACATATATGTAGGTTGTTATATCTTTTTAATGGGCTGATCTATGTCATTATAACACATTTTTATTTGTCTCCAGTAACAATTTATGACATGTCCTATTTTGTCTGATATTAATATAGCCATTCCAGACATATTTTGGTTACTGTTTGCACTGTATGTATTTTTCTATCACTTTGTTTTCAGACTATTGTGGCTTTAAATTATTGTGTGCCTCTTGTAGATGGTATATGGTTGGATTATTTTTAAAAAATCCATTCTTCCTTTTAATTGAAGTATTTAATCCATTTACATGTAATATAATCACTGATAAGGTAGGATTTGTATTTGCCATTTGCTATTTGTTTTCAATATCTTATGGGGAATTGTATTGTTGTTCTTGCATTTCTTTATTACTATTTTTTTGGTGTTAAACAGACTTTTTCTAGAGTACCACTTCAATTCCCTCATCTTTTTCACACACACACACACACACACACACACAATTTTTAAGTTTTTTTTTAGTGGTTTTCCTGGGATTATAATTACCTTATAATGTATAACAACCTAGTTTGCATTAATGCCAACTTGATTTTAATACTATATAAAAACTTTACTCCTATTTAACTCTATTCTCTCCCCTACCACCTTTGTGCTGTTATTACCTTACAAATCACATCTTTACATAGTTTGTGGCCATCAACACAAATTTATAATTATTACTTTATGTAGTTGTCTTTTACATCAGATAGGGAAAAAAGTGTTACAAACTAAAAATAAATTTATGCTTCTTTATGTTTACGTAAGTTATCTTTATTGGTGAGCTTTACTTCTCCAAATGGTTTAAACTGTCTAATTTTTTTTCATTTGGTCCTGAAGGACTCCTTTCCATATTTCTTATACACCAGATATGCTAGCAATAACTTATCTTAGTTTTTGTTTATCTGGGATTTTGAGTTTCTCCTTCATTTGTGAAGGATTGTTTTGTTGGATATAGAATTTCTCGTTGACAAATTTTTAAAAAACACTTTGAATACGTCATCCCACTGCCTTCTGCTTTCTATGATTTCTGATGAGTAATTGACTATTAATTAATCTTATTGAGGGCCCATCGTATACTTTCAAGATTCTCTCTCTGTCAGTGGCTTTTATTGTTTAAATATGATATGGCTAGTTCAAGATATTATTGAGTTTATTCTAGTTGGAATCTCTTGAGCTTCTTGGATATATAACTCAGTGCTTTTCATTGAATTTGGGAACTTCTTGCCATTATTTCTTTGAATATTATTTCTGTCCCTTTGTGTCTCTCTCCTCTACCTAAGACACCCCTCTGCATATGTTGGTATGCTTATTGGTATCCCACAAGTCTATGAGACTTTCATTTTCTTCATTCCTTTTTCTTTCTGTTACTCAAACTGTGTACTCTCAATTGACTTTGTTCAAGTTTCCTGATTCTCTCTTCTTCTTGCTCAAATTTTCTTTTGAGTTCTTCTAATAATTTTTAACTTCAATTATTTTGCTTTTATATTCTAGAATTTTTATTTGGTTCATTAAAGAATAATTTCTATATTTTTAATAATATTCTGTATTTAGTGAAATGTTTTCATATTTTTCTTTAGTTAATAACTTATTTAAACTCTTTAAAACCTAACTGATGTAAGTATTTGTCTCGTAAGTCCAACACCTGGGCTTCCACAGAGGCTGTTTCTATTGTATGTTCTGTATATGGGTCAAATTTTCTTCCTGTTTTTTTTTTCATATCCCATATATATTTATTGTCCCAAATTGGACATTTAAAGTAATATTAATGTGACTACTTTGGAAATCATATTTTTCTCTTTTTCCAGGGTTTGTTGTTGTTTCTTCCTGCAGTAGTAGTTGTTTGTTTAATGACTTTTCCAAACTACTAGACACTGTAAAGCTTGTATTATTTGTCACTTGTGACCTCTGAAATCTCTACTCAGTTAACTTATTGGTCATCTGATGATTGGCTGAGATTTTCTTAAATGTGTGAAACTAATGTCTCTGTTTTTACTGAGGTGCTCTGTTTACCACACCAGCCAGTTTACAATTCAGCCTTAATCTCTATTTTCTGCTTGTGTGGAGCTAAAAGACACCAGAGATGAGAGCTTAGGGCCTTCTCAGGTTTTTCTTAAACACCATACATAGCCTGAGTCCTAGAAATGCACCAGAACTTTTCCAAGTCCCTGTGGGCATCAAATCCCCCAGCTTTTTCTTGTAAGCTTTTTAATGGGTTTATTATTTGTCCTAATTGTTATCCACTACCTCAGGCAGCTGTAGAATTAAACAATTGCTTGTTTTTTTATTTTTTGACAAAATACTCCCAGGGGCAAGACTTTTTTCACTGGTCAAGTGCCAAGTTAGGTCAAATAAAGACAATCTAATAATTAGGGTCTTCTAGGAAACCATCAGGTCAAATAATGGCATTGTGAGGCGAGTGGCGAATAAACCTCTGAAGGATCTTCAACCATATTCTTTCCTTTCAGTTGCTGCCAGGCTATTGGTGTTTTCCTTAAAAATCATAGAACCAGAGGAGGAATGGGACTAAGGCACGTTAGAAATGCTACAAAGCTTGTTGTTTCCAAATTAGTGCTTCCTGAGTGCTGCAAGTTTTTGTTAATTTCAGAGTTTTAAAAAAGTTGATTTAGGCTGGGCTCGGTGGCTCAACCTGTAATCTCAGCGTTTTGGGAGACCGAGGCAAGTGGATTGCCTCAGTCTGCGGGTTCGAGACCCGCCTGGGCAACTTGGCGAGACCTCGCTCTACAATAAATCAAAAAATTAGCTGGGCGTGGTAGCACGCGCCTGTAATTCTGGCTACTCAGAAGGCTGTGGTGGAAGGCTTGCCGGAGCCCAGTGGGTCGGGGCTGCGGTGGCCGGAAGCATGCCACTGCACTCCAGTCTGGGTGACTGAGTGAGACTGCAACTCAAAAAAAAAAAAGAAAAAAGTTGATTTAGATAATTTATTGCCAGTTTTTTGTTGCTGTTGTTGCTTTTATGGAGTAGAAAAGTTTTGGAAGTCCTTACTCCACCATTTTTGATAATTTCATCTAATTCTAGGCAAACTGATCTGAACCAAAAAGAATACAAGCATTGAAAAAATCAAAGGAAAGCTGAGAAACTATCTCAGACCAGAAGAGATAATGATTATATGAAAATGGTCCCCTGGGTTGGATCTTGGAACTACAATAACAAAAAATATTAGTGAAAAAAACTGGCAAAGTCTGAATAAAGCCTATAGCTTAGCTAAAAATATATGAACAGTCACCACATGAAAAGAGATATACAAATAGCAAGTCAACAAATGAAAAGATACTCAACATCATTTGCCGTCAGTGAAATGAAAATTAAAACTACAATGAGATTCCACTACACACCTATCAGAATGGCCAAAATCTAAAACACTGATGACATCAAATAGTGTTTGCCAGGAGTTTGGGGGGAGAGATAGAGGGCTGAATAGGTAAAGCACAAGAGATTTTTAGGGTAGTAACACTATTCTGTGTGGTACTATAATGGTGGATACATGACATTATGCATCCGTCAAAATACAGAACTCAACAGCACAAAGAATAAGCCTTGGTGTAAATGATGAAATTGTGTCAATAATATATTAATTGTGACTAATATACCACACAGATGCAAGATATCAGTAATAGGAGAAACTGTAGGATGAGAGAAGGTTAATATGGGAACTGTGTACTTTTTGCTCAATTTTTCTGTAAACCTAAAGCATCCCTAAAATGCAAAGACTATTAATAAAAAAATAAGTTTTTGTCTTGGATTCATAAAATAGCCATATTTGGGGTTTCTAATGAAAACAACTTTGACGACTAGAATGTTTTAGGAAGAGGCAGAAAGGAATTCAGGTGAGCCATATTTACTGAGGCACGTGAGGCAACAAATGCTCAGAATTGTTCTTCTGAGGTATAATTTGGTTCAAACACAAGGTTAAACTTTGTGATTTTTTACTTTTCATCAGTGAACACGAATACAGGTTCAGCACCCCTAATCAGAAAATCCAAGATCTGAAATACTCCGAAACTTGAAACTTTCTAAGCACTCACATGGTGTCTGTCACAAGTGGAAAATTCCACACTTGACCTCATATAATGAGTTACAGTCAAAACCTAGTCAAAGCTTTGTTTTGTGCACAAAATTATTTTTTAAAATATATACAGTTATCTTCAGGCTATGCGTATAGATGTATATGAAACATAAGTGAATTTCATGTTTAGACTTGGGTCCCATACCCAAGATACCTCATTATGTACATTCAAATATTCCAAGATCAAAAAAAAATTGAAATCTGACACACTTCTGGATTAAAGCATGTTGGATAAAGGGTACTCAACCTGCAACATGCTTCCTAAAGGATTTTGCCAAGTAGTGATAACATTCTTTTTGTGAATGCATAAACAACTCTGTAATCTCAAACCCTCTGGGTATTCTTCCCTTGGCTGCCAGGAAGAGCAAAGGCAACCAACAAATCAAAAGACAAATCAAAGCCTTCCCCTATTCATAGTTATTTAACAGCTTTCCTTTCTCTACGGGATAAAATAAACACCTTAGTCCTGCATATAAAGGTGTTCATGATCTGCTTCTTATCTACCACATGGTTTTATTTGTTGCATAAGAGTGAGTGGATCAGTGATGCAGCATATTATTGATTGATTGATTGATTTTGATTCTGCAATGATTTTTTCCCTCCTTTAAAAAAATAAGTTTTATTAAAAAGATGTGGGGTACAATTCAGGGTTAAGTATACAAATTTTCATTATGCAGGTACCCCTATTGATGAGGTGTGCCCCCTCCCTGCCTGGCAGTTTCCCTCAACTGCCAATCCCACCCTCTCCCTCCCCTGACAGTTTCCTACTACAGCCAATCCCTTTCGTATAGTATTATGATGATTGCCCAAGGTCTGCTTATGAGTGAGAGCATATGGTACTCTGTTCTTTGTTTCTCTGATAGATCACTGAGTATGATAGACTCTAAATCCATCTAAGTTGCTGCAAAGTCCATATGTCTGTCCTTCTTTATGGCTGCATGTTATTCCATTGTGTATATGTACCATTTTTAAAATCCAGTTCAGCTTCAATAGGCAGCATGGTTGGTTCCATGTTTTTGCTACTATGACTAGTGCTGAAATAAACATGTGTGCACAGGTATCTTTTTTGTAGAATAATTTGAGTTCCTCTGGGTATATTCCCAATAGAGGGATTGCTGGGTCATATGGAAGGTCAATTTCTAGTTCTTTCAGAAATCGCCACACTGTCTTCCAAAGAGGTTTCACTAGTTTGCAGTCCCACCAGCAGTGTAGAAGTGTTCCTTTTTCTCCGCATCCTCGCCTGCATTTGTTGTTTGTTTTGATAATAATGGCCCTTCTTACTGGGGTTAGGTGGTATCTCAATGTGGTTTTGATTTGATTGAAGGAGACCAGAGCATAAGCTGACAAGGTCCTTGTGTTCTTGGCTTGTGTTCATGGAACCAAGCCTATACTCCCTCATCTCAGAGCAGGTGTGATGTGGGGAGCAGACAAACACTGCCACTTAGCAGGCCTTGAGTACCCCAAGCTTGTAGGCAACAGTCTTGCCTGGAAGCTCTGCATTCTAGCCAAAGGCACTTGAGGGATGCAGCCTGCTACGTAAAACGTAGTGGGCCTTGAGTACCCCAAGCTCATAGGCAAGGTCTTGCTTGGAAGCTCTGCATCCTAGCCAAAGGCAGGCTGTGAGGAATGCGACCTGCTACAGGAAGCAGTGTCTCAGATGCCCACACATCCAGATAAAGTCTTAGCTACAATAAAGCCCTAGGTACAAGAAGATAAATGCAAAACAACTCGCCTTCTAATAGCAACATAATTCTGCTGTGGTTCACTCATCTCCCCTGACCTTGATTTGTTACTTTATAATAAAGCAAAGCAACATGACGTCAGTCACACCTGGCTCGGATGCCTGGCCCAGATGCTGATGCTGCTTGTTTTTACAATAGTTCCTTGTACAGTTTTGCCCTATATAAGAGGCATACTAAATAATAAACGGGCTCTCACCTATTGAGGAGAGAGACCTCCCAATCCCGCTGTCTCTTGTCTTTCTTTCTCATTCCCTCCCCCCACATCAGGCCCTGCTCTGTGGAGGCTGGACCTCTGCATTTGATGCAGCATATTTAATGAGGTCACTCTGTAACATTCTAGGGACTAGCGTTGAGGACACATGCTTTCTATCACCATTTTAACAGCTAAGTGTCTTGCACTTTATAATCTAGCAACATGGATGCACCTTAAGCTTTCTAAATCTTCCATGTTCTTTCCTGCTTCCATGTCTCTGTGATTTATAGACCTGCTGGCTGAAATACCCTCACCAAGTCCTTCCTTCACCCTTGTCCTCCTGTAAAACTCATTCCCCCAAGTTTCAGCTCAGTTTACCTCCTCTGTAGTATTTTCTCCCATGTCACATCATACCTTCCTCCAATGTAGCAATTTTATGGTGTGTTGGATTGTTTTATTTAAAGCCATTATCTCCACTAAGCTGTGAGTCCACTGAGGACTGTGTTATTTCATCTCAAAACTCTTAGCAAAATCTTGCAAGAAAATGTGGGGAAAGGAGTGGGTTCCTTCACTTATTCAGCAATCATTTATTTACTGATTGCTTTCTCTTGAGCAGACTGTGTGCTGGGTGCTGAGGACACTGCAGTGACCTCATGAGTTGCATTCCAGCAGGGGGAGGGAGGGTACAATAATAACGAGATGATCATATGTGCTATGAAGAAAATGAGTAAAAAAGAGGTGATGGAAAATGAATGGATGAGGAGGGCAGATGTTCAGGGAAGGCCTCTCAAAATAGGTGACATTTAGCTGAGCCTAGAAGGAAGAGAAGGAGACGGTGAGAGGGAACTGGGAAAGAAAGAAAAGCAGGAAAAAGGATCATTCACATGGAAAAAGCTTGGTGTATGCAAAAAGCAGAAAAACTAGAGCACAGTGGTGGAAAGGGAAAGGTGCAGATGAGGCAGGAGAGGTCATGGAACCTTTGATGTCATGATGAGGACTCTGAGTTTTATGGTCAGTGCAAAGTTTGGAGGATGATATCAAGGTGAGTTACATGATGGGATTTATGTACTGATAAATCCCATCATGCTACTGGGTGAGAATGAGCTTAGAGGGGCAAGGTGAGACCAGTTAGAAGTCTACTGTGGTTGTGCAGCTGAGAGATGGTGGTTTGGACAGGGGAGAGTGGTGGTGGAAGCAGGGCACATCTACAGCTCCTAGTTTCCAACGAGATCTCCACTCTAGTACTAAAGAGGCTATCTTGATTGTATCTTCTGAGGGCAGAGTGACAGACTGACTTTAGTGGGGTATGGCATGGGGTAGATGGATGGATGGCTAGATGGAAGGAAACAAGCTAGGGTTGGGAGGCAGGTATGCTCCATGTCCTAAACCTTTACATACATTTTTTTTTCCAAGTAGGATTTTTAAATAGGGTGGGAAAATGATCAGATTTGTATTTTTGTGCGCTTTAATCCTCTGGGAACTTATATGCCACCATATTGTATCTATATTATGCACAAGTGGTATGAAGACTTATGTTCATACATTTGTGTGTCTGGTTTTAGGTTTTGTTTTAAATTTGATCTTTTTAAAGAAAGGTTTGAGGACACTACCTTGCTACTAATTTTTCGCTGGGATGCCTTGCACATAGTATGTATTCCATAAATATTTGTTGACTTTAAGGGAATTGGATCAGCCAGAAAACTAACCTTAATTGGCATGCTTGGAAATATGTACTGATTAATGACATTTTTTCCTCCCTCCCTCTCTTACTTCCCTTCTCCCTTTGTATACATTCTCTCTCTCTGTCTTTCTCTCTCTCTGTCTCTCTCTCTCTTACTCTTTCTGGCTCTTTCTTTCTTCCTTCTTCTAGGGATTGGCAGTTTAACATCTAACTGATATCCCAGTGTTTTGTTAGCTGTCAGTGAGTCAGTAGACCTTTGTGTTTTGGGCAAGGACTATTTTTACAAGAACCTATAAATACGTACGAATCCTCAGAAGTGCAGACTTGGCTATTCTGTGCTGTGTTCAGAGATGTCATCATCCTGGCTACTGTTGGGCCGAAGAGATTCAAGCATGAATGGATGGCAACATTACCTTGTTTTTTCCCAGTGATCTTGAAAGCATCAACAAGTCATGCTGGCCTCTCATTGGAAAATATAACACTTGTATATAGTTTTAAAGTTATTAAATAAGTTTCTCTGCTGGCGAGGGTGCAGAGAAAAAGGAATGCATCTACACTCCTAGCGGGAATGCAAACTAGAGCAACCTCTTTGAAAAACAGTGTAGCGATTTCTGAAAGAACTAGAAATTGACCTTCCATATGACCCAGCAATTCTCCTATTGGTAATATACCCCAAGGAACTCAAATCATTCTACAAAAAAAGATACCTGTACACTCATATTTATTGCAGCACTATTCACAATAGCAAAAACATGGAACCAACTGTGCTGCCCATCAAAAATGGACTGGATAAAAAAATGTGGTACATATACACAATGGAATATTATGCAGCCATAAGGAAGGACAAACATATGGACTTCACAGCAACTTGGATGGATTTAGAGTCTATCATACTCAGTGATCTATCACAGAAACAAAGAACAGAGTACCA
>CAUYQG010104378.1:0-14832 GCA_963574415.1 Tarsius wallacei | reverse complement strand
TTTTTTTTTTTTTTTGAGTTGGAGTCTCACTCTGTCGCCCAGACTGGAGTGCACTGGCCTCTCCCGGCCACTGCAGCCTCGACCTCCTGGGCTCAGGTGATCCTTCCGCCTCATCCTTCCGTAGCTGGAACTATAGGCGCGCGCTACCATGCCCAGCTAATTTTTTTGATTTATTGTAGAGATGAGGTCTCGCCAAGTTGCCCAGGCGGGTCTCGAACCCGTGGGCTCAGGCAATCCACTCACCTCAGCCTCCCAAGGCGCAGGATTACAGAATGAGCCACCGAGCCCGGCTATAATATCTTATAAACAAGAAATTTTTCCATAGTTTAAGTCTCTTGAGTTTATGCCCTTTTGCTCTTTTTCTTTTTATCTTCAGTATGCCTGTTCATTTATTTACCTAAAAGAGCAACGTGGGCACCAGCGTACTAGGGTAGATTGCAAGCTAAATTCTCAATTCTGAGAACAGTAACTAGAGAATGGATCACTCCTTCAGGACAGTGCTACTCAGAATGTGGTCCATATGCTGCTGTCAATCTATGGTTTGTTTAACAGGCCATAATAAAAAAATATATTACCAGAAAGTAAACCAACTACATAACTAAGCACACTGTATTTTTTTTTCATAGACTTTCTTAAAGAAGGAGGCAGTGCAGTGATTCGCATTTCAGTGCAAACTCATCTCACTGTAGAGCAGCACTTTGGGTAGTACTACAATAGGATACAAATTTCTGCAGTTTGGGTTATAGCATCCCCTCTCTCTATAGCTAACAAGATAAACCAGTTTATCATAAAGGGAGCTTGAAAGTGCTTTCTTGGAATCCTATCTTTCATGCCCATTCTAAGAACAAAGCAGAATGAAAAGGCGTCAGAATGTAAATATAGCAAACCTGGTTCTGCAACTTACAAACAAACAAAAAAATTCTATTAATTTAGTCACTTTAAAGACTCAGTAAGAGAAAAGTATTTCATTTGAATTTCAAAGTTTTTGAAATTTATCAATATTTCATTGATCTACTCTTTTCAAAAGCATATTTACATAATTTGTTTCCTATTAAAATGCTATAAGGAAAGCAATTTTTAGAGCATTCCTAAAAGTATTTCTATAGACTGATGAGATTTTCATTGGTTTCCATTGTTTTTATTTTTTTAAGGTATTATTCTAACACGAAATATACTGAGAATGTGAAAAAGCAGTCTGGGAGGCCTGTGTCTGTAAATCCATGGTTTTCATCATATTTATGAGTCTGTTCTTACTCAAGGAAAACATTTTAAGAAATAAAAATGCTGCAACAAGAGAAAGTCAGCTCATTTTGATTCTAATTATGAGAAAAGGAATACTCATGATTCTTTCCCCATATTTCTTCTCTTCTCCTCCCTAGTTTGACTTTTCTTCAGTCTATAAAATGGACTGTACCTAATTTATGAAAATAGTCTTCCTGAGACAAGCTTTCAAATTGCCAAAGAATGTCACTAGAGTGAAACAAAATTTCTTCTCATTTTAAGTACCAGTCAGTTTTAGAAAAGCTCTGAGTGCTGAGAAAGAACAGAGATCAAAGGACTTTACTACCATTCAAGTTTTAGAAGATTCTTGACATGTAAGCTATTTCTAAAGTCCTCAGTATTAATTGACTTTCAAGATGTTAGTTTCCAACATATAGAACATTGTAAAATTTAAAGAACTGCTGACTAGTAAACACACAAAAAACTAGGTTTTGCAAAGCTAAAAAAATAATAGGAATAATATATTTTTCAACTAAGATATTTTTGCTTCAAAATAATCATCTGTACTAAGTGAAAATGAGGAAAAATAGTACTGCAGGAAAAGTTAGCTTTCTGTACTTTAAATCATTCTTATAAAATTAACCAATATGTAACTGAAATGTTTGTGATAAATGCAAAGCAGTTCACTTTGTTATCTAATATATCCTTTCAATTAAAATTCAACTACGGTTTTAGGTATGAAACACTCAAACAATAAGTTTTTCTTTTCTCACCAGCACAGCTTATATTACACTGAACCAAAATGCTATTAGCTTAACAGTTAAGATTGGAAAACTTATGATTATCAATAACAAAAATAAATTTAAAAGAAGTAAAGCTTACTAAATAACTAAATCTGACCAATGCAAATAGTACAACCTAACTAGAATAAAGTTGTCTACATGGAAAAAGTCAAAGAGAAGTTACCTTTTCTTGAAGCAACTTTGAGGAAGCTGCATCACGATTTCCTTTTCCACCAGCAGTATTAAAATGAGACCATGGTAAAACTGAATTAAAAGTTAAGGAATCATCCAAGGCAAAATCTGGTTTCATAAAAATCTATTAAGAAAATGCATTTACCTTAATTAGATAAACATTTTTGTTACATTAATTATCCCTTCTAACATCATGACCATTAAACAAAAATTAACTTGGATCTTGAGTATGAACAGCAAAAGTAAGTGATAACAGCTTGGTTATTTACACAAATATCTATATAAGAAAAATATATAAATAATATTTTACCCAGCTTAAAATGCTTATAAAAGATAGAATAATGTTTTTGCCTTTATGAAAGGAAATGATCATTCCATTACTAAATGATCAAACTCCCTAGTGGAGTCCCAACAGGCACACACAAAAGGGAGATACAATACTTATTCTAAAATTTCCATATTATTTCCCACTGACAGTTTTTTAAACACCAAAAAACTTATTTTTTCTCTAACTTTTATTTCCATTTTCTCCTGCTCAAAATTCTTTTTTCAAACTTCTTTCAAAATTAGTTTTTTAGATTGGACATACATTTCTTAAATATCCCTCGAATCCCCTTTCTTCTCTATCTTCATAGCATTCCTCAGTTCAGTTCTTCATTATCTCAGAATTTTAGTAAATAACAATTTCCTGATGTCTTTTCCTAACCTATCCCCTATACTACTGTCAATACTACCCTTCTAAAATGTCAAATATAGTTCTTCCCTGTTTAAATCTCTCATTGAATTCCCTATTTTAAATGGCATCAAAAACCCTTCATTGTTTTTGGACCACTTACCTCTTTGTATTTGCCATTCCTGCTATTTACACCTTGCAGTCTAGCAATAAACTATCTTTCATACCCTCTTATGCTTAAGTATTTTAATATATATCTTTGTCCTAGAATGCCCTTTATTGTTTATCTTCTTAGAGTACATGACCCAGTCAAAAGGGCAACTGTGTCTATGTGCAAGACACAAAGATTAATCATTCCCACTTCTAAACACAAATATACCACACATAATTATTCACCTCATACTTTACAGAAATTATTTATTTAATACGTATATATCCCACTGGAGACCATATGTTCCTGCAAGGTTAGATTTATATCTTATTAATCTATGTATCCCTAGCACCTAGCATTGTGCCTAAAATATGGCTTAATCCATTAAGTAATTTATATCCTACATTTTGTTTACTGATTCACTTCCACCTATATCTGAAAATTAGGATGAATATGATAGGGAAATTGTAACCAGGGACATGAGTAAATTTTTAAATCCCTGCTTGGGTATTATAATGAAAAGTATTGACTAATTCAACAAACATTTACTGACTGTCTCTTACTCCAGGTACTGAGGGAGAAATACAGATAAATTATTACAGAGGTCCTGATCTCAAAGTTCTTTCCTCCAAGGGATTGATAAAATACATAAATATAATCTTATAAGAAAACAGAAATACTAGATAAAATGTTATGAGAAACTGACAAAGGTATCAATTATCTTCAGTTAGGAAGAACAAGAAGGTACCCATGTAAAGTTGCCATTTTAGCAAAAGACTATAGAAAATTAGACATAGCAAGATAAGGGAAAAGTCTTCCAGAATGAAGGAACAGTGCAAGTAAAGCATGGAGACAGCAAAAAATCAGTTCAGCTGAAGTAAAGAATGCATAAGTGAACAATGAAGAGCTTTAAAAGACATAGTTTGAATTCTATTTTGTAGGAATCAAGTAACTTTAAAATGATCTTTCTCCCTTCTTGTGCCTTTTATCTTTACATCTGTTTCTTACTCTAAAGGGCAATTATCACAGACCTCTTTGAAAACCTGATGAAGGAAATGGACTGTCTTCCCAGAAAAAAAAAGCATCTATTACATATCTCTACAAAATTAGAGAAACAATGCAGAGATGCTAACATATTTATAGTTTTCAGTGGTGAGGAAGAGATTGATGATTGATGAAGAGAAAGAACAAAACCATATATACCATATAGGGTCTGACAATTAAGTTTGCAAACTAATTCAAGAAAAAGTGCTTACATACCTCATTGCTTAATATCACTACAGTCACCTTCAAAGAACTCCTCTTGGGAAGTTATGGACCAGTGCTAGCACCTAGTTCACTCATCAAAGTAACCGTGAAACTCTTAATCTGCAATGGCCATCAGAGCTGTCGTCCTATTACCCTTGATGTCCTGAATGTCATCAAAAAGTCTTCCTTTCAATATTTCCTTTAGAAATATTGGGTAAAGAAAAAAGTCATTGGGAGCCAGATCAGATGAGTAGAAAAGGTGTTCCAATACAGTTTTCTGGCTAAAAACTTCTTCACAGATAGTGTTGTGTGAGCTGACACATTGTCATGATGCAAAAGCTCCTTAGGGATCATTTTTGCACACACCTTTCTCATGCCAAGATTTTCCGATAAGATAAGATTTTCCTAACTGTTTCTCTATCGATGTTTATTTGGTCTGCTATGTTTCTCACAGCCAGCCGATGATTTTGACGCACAATTAACGAATCCCTGCAATGTTTTCATCAGTTCTGCTCATTACTGGCCGTTCTGACCTCTCTCCATCAGTGATGCTTTCTGTCCCCTTAGAAAAACATCTAATCCATTTGTACACTGCCATTTTCTTCATGGCATTATCCCCATAACTTGAACTAACATAACATATCCCCGATTTCACTAACCCACTCCTGCCAAGTTTAACAAGAAATTTAATGTTTGTTTGTTGCTCTAATTTGGACTCTGACATTCTCATTTTGGCCATTCCAGAAAAATAGTTCCAAAATTGATTTGATGAGTGGACTCAGTGCTGGCGTTGGTGCACAACTACCCAAAGAGAGTACTTTGAAGGTGACCATAGTGATATTCAGCAATGAGGTATGTAGCACCTTGTCTCAGATGAGTTCGTGAACTTAATTGTCATATCATATAAAATTTTTTTCAATAAAAAGAGACAGAAAAAGAAGAAAAGTGGTGCAACAAAACCCCAGAAAAAGCGAAGTGCTAAAGTGTCACAAAAAACAACCAAATGAAAGCTTATTATAAGGTCAAATTTTTAAAGATCAAATATTAAAAAACAACTTCTCATTTTTAAGCTTTGTTACCTTAGGTACTTGCTCCAGATCTGTCCTGGATTTATCTATGAAAAAAAGGAAAAAAGAAAATTTAATTTTTAAAACTTGTTTTCATTTTACCTTTACAAAATATATTTTGACAGATTCAATATCATACTGGGTCACAACCAAATAACTACTTAATTTTCTTTCTCAGCAAGTATCTATCGAGCACATACTATATTGCCTAGATGTAGACAAAGTACTGAACAAAATGTAATGTTTCAAATAACTGCAATCAATTATATAGCAGCAATAAAACAGCTAAATACATTTCAAATCTTTTTAAAAGAAACAGAAACTTGATGCTATCTTATTAAGTTTTGGTAATATTAAGTATGACATACTATGTGGTTTTTTAAAAATAAATTCTAAAATAGGAATATTGTTTTTATTGTTTAAAATATCCATTATCCCATCCAGAATTTCTTATGATCAAAGACTACTTATTTTTTTTTAGTTGGAGTCTCACTCTGTTGCCCAGGCTGGAGTGCAGTGGCATGTTCATAACCACCTTAGCCGCGACCTGCTGGGCTCAGGTGATCCTTCCGACTCAGCCTTCCAAGTAGCTGGAACTACAGGCACGCGCCACCACACCCGGCTAATTTTTTGATTTATCATAGAGATGAGGTGTCGCCAAGTTGCCCAGGCTGGTCTTGAACCCCTGGGCTCAGGCAATCCTTTCACCGTGGTCTCCCAAAGTACAGGGATTATAGGCATGAGCCACCGCACCCAGCCTTAAAGACTACTTTTTTATACAATAGTAGTTTTCTTCTCAGACATCTTAGTTTGCATCATCTACAAATCTATCTTTAAACAAACCTACTTTACCTTCACCCTGCAATCTGCTCTCATATAACATACCCCTCTCCTTTCCAAAGCTAACTTTTCTGTATTTGACTCCATCCTTTCTGCCTCTTTTGAGAGCTTACTTCATGGATTACTCGGCCTCTATCCATATCTTCAACTTCTTCCTTTCTACTAGCTCTTTTGTCTCTGCCTATACACATGTTCATTTCCCATTAAAAAAAAAAAAAAGAGCAACAAAAAAAGATAAAACCCAGAGCCAGGATTAGGTTGAGACAAAGAAAGCACCTCATGTGCAAAAGCATGCATTCTCAGGGTTACACAAACGCCTCTCTTGCCTCATCTAGTCCTGGCCATGAAAAAACATTCTTCCTCTCTTCCCTCTAGTCAACACCCTATCACAAATCTTCAAGTCACACACCTACTAGTAGTCTACATTTCTTTCTCTTGTATTCACTCCTTAATGTACAGTATTGAAATTTCTGTAATCATCACTCCAATCTAAATACTCTCCCTAATCTCCTAATTGCTGAATCCAAGGAGACTTTTCAGTGTACAAATTGGTCTATCCCTTTAGTATTGTGACATTATAGACTAATAATTCTTACTTTTCTGAAACTCTCACTAGCTTTAATGTCTAAGGTAAAATTCTCTCTTGGTTGACTTTCTTATCTCTCTGATCATTTATTTATTCTCCTTCACAGGTATCTCATCTTCTATCTGTCCCCTAAATACAACAGTTTAATAGCGTTCCATCAACACCTTGTCTTCACACTACTCATGACCCCATCCTTGCCCTTGGATTTAACTACGATGCTATTGTCTATGATAATGTCTACCATACCTACATCTTCAGCCTAGAGCACTCTTTCCTGAGCTCCTAGTTGCCAACCAGACATCTCCTTCACTGCACATCTGCTACTAAAACTGCCTCCATCTCCTCCCAAATTCCTCTTCTCTCACTGAATTATACCTCACCTAACCAGTTACCCAAGCAAGAAACCTGGGCAACTGGATCATCCTTAAATTACCTTGTTCCATTAACAACAACTGACTGGCCATCAAATCTCATGTCTCAATCTCTGGGCTATCTCTCAAAGGCCTAATTTCCTCTCCATCTCCATTGTAACTATTACTGGAATCACAAAATTTCTCACTTGTATTAACTGTATTAGCCTCCAACTGTCTCCTTGCCCCCAGTCTTACCTATATCCCATAATTCATTATCCACAACTGTTTTCACAGTAAAATGTATAGTCATAACTCTGATCATGCCTGGTTAAAAGCATTTTTGTAGCTCTATACTGCCTTTAGAAAAAGTAAAATTCCTGATGATAGTACACAAGGCTCTAGATGATCTGACCTTTGTCTATTGTCTCAGCCTCATCTCTTGCTCCCAGTAGACCCAACATACTAAATTCTTGCAATTCCTTAAACATGCTATGTTCTCTCTTTGACTCTAAGACTTTGTATAACTATTCTTTTTTCCTGGAATGCCTTTACCCACATAAATGTTTCACACTAACTAGTTTACAACACACATAATCACCACTAACTCTAGGAATCCTTCTAAAGCCGAGTTAAGAATACTATTATTTCATATATTTTGGTCCCAGTTCTTTATCAGTCCTTTATTTCTTTGGCCTTATCTCAGAAGACCATCAGCTCCTTGAGCACCAAGACTATTTCTTACTCACCGTTTTTTTTTTAAGGCTCTCACTATGTTGGCCAGCTAGGCTAAAACTCCTAGAATCAAGTGACCCTTCTATCTGTTTCCCAAGTAGCTGGAATGACAGGTACACACCATCATGCCTGGCTTACTCATCTATTTTTAAGCAACAAGGAAAGAACCAAGCACCAAGATACTAAAATTTGTTGAACTGAAAGTTACACTACTGCCAGACCTATTTTTCTCTCAAAAAGTTTTAGAAAATATTATAATCACAGGCTACAGAAATTTTGTTGGAAGTAAAAATTATAGATGTAACAGCCAACAAGGTCCTAAAATTAAGATTTTGTTCATTAATATTTATGCTATGCTTTACAATTTACAAATAGCACATATTCATACCATGAGTATGTAAAAGAGTCCTGTCAAAGTTGTCTTTAGGAGGACAAATATTCTTGCATCTCTCATGAATCTTCTCTCTCTAATAAAAGGACAAATAAACAATGTGATCAATTCTAAGTGGAAATATGAATATTCAAAGTATCAAAATGTTTCACAATAGAGTATCAGAAAATAACAAATTAGTTTTACAAGTTTTAACATGAAATCACTAGCCTCTTGAACTTAAAGACAAATAGCAAGTGTGCTTAATAAACAAAATACCACTAGGAGACCTATGAATACCTATATATCTATACTCATCCTATCTAATATAATTATAGCAAGTCCTCCATATTTGGAATAACATGGGAAAGCAAATGGAAAATCTGTATTTATATAACGGAAATTAATTAGCGGCATAATTTTTTAAATCAAGTAAGAAAATCTGAAAACCTATCTATCTAAGATAAGATAGAAATTAGTTCTTGATACTTTTTCTGAGTCAAAAACAAACAAACAAACAAAATCTCACTCTGATTTAGGATTACAAAACCACTAACAACACTGTTATCTTTTTGAGATACCTGGGAAAGTAGAGTGTGGTAACAAGAAAGTAGAGTGTGGTAACAACAAGAAAACACTGGGCTAGCAGTGTTCAGAGTTCTGGTAGCAATTCTGTCAGTTACTACAGGGCAGTTTTCCAAAATGACTGTACCATTTTGCATTCCCACGAGGTATAAATGAGAATTCCTGTTGCTCCATATTTTGCCAACATTTGTTGTTGTGCTTTGGAATTTTTTCCATTAGATATGTAGTGGCATCTCATTGCTATTTCAACTAGCAATTCCTTAATGACATTGATGTTGAGCATCTTTTCATATGCTTAGTTGCCATCTTCTCTGTTAATATGGTTTCAGCTATCTTGCCCATATTTTTTATTGTGGTAAAACATACATATTATAAAATCTGTTATTTAAAATAATTAGTTATGTTAACCATCTTTTCAACGTACAATGGTGCTAACTGTACATCTGTATATCTTCTTTGGAGAAATGTCTATTCAAGTCCTTTGCTCATTTTTCAATTGGTCTGTTTAACTATTGTTGAGATGTAAGACTCCTTTGTATATTTTAGGCACCAGTCCTTTATCAGATATGTGTTTTGCAAATATTTTATCTCAGTCTTTGGCTTATCTTTTCATTCTCTTAATACTGTCTTTCACAGAGTTGAATTTTGTAATTTTAACGAAGTCCAACTTTTCAATTTTTTTCATTCATGCACTGTATTTCTGGTTTCATATTTAAAAAGTTATTGCCAAACTCAAGGTCACCTAGAATTTCCATGTTGTCATCTAGAATTTTTATAGTTTTATATTTAACATTAAGGTTCACAATTAATTTTGAGCTAATTTTTATAAAAAGTTTAAGGTCTGTGTCTATATTCATTTTTTTTTTTTTTTTTTGGCATGTGGGTGTTTATTTGTTTTGGCACTATTAGTTCAAAAGACTATCCTTTCTCTATTGAATTGCCTTTGCCCTTTTAAAAATATCAATTGACTATATTTGTGCAGATCTATTTCGGAGTTCTTTATTCTGTTCCATTGATCCATATGTCTTTCATCAGTACCAAACTGTCTTGATCACTATAGTTTTATAGAAAGTCTTAAAGTCAGGTAGTGTCAGTCCTCCAAGTTTGTTTCTCTCCCTTAATACTGTGTTAGCTATTGTGGGTCTTCCCTTTCTATATAAACTTTAAAATCAGTTTCTCAATATCCATAAAACAAATTGTTGGAATTTTAATTAGGATTACGGTGATTCTATAAATCAAGTTGGGAAGAAGAGACATCTTGACAATATTGAGTCTTCCTATCCATATACATGAAACATCTCTCCATTTATTTGGATCTTTGATTTCTTTCATCACGGTCTTGTGGCTTTTCTCAGATAGATATTGTATATATTTAGTTAAATTTATACAGAAGTATTTCATTTTTTTGATGCTAACATTAATGGTGCTGTATTTTCAATTTCAAATTCCAATTATTCGTCACTAGTATATAAGAAAGAAAAGTTGTATATTAACCTTGTCTACTGCAAACTTGTTATAATCCCTTATTAGTTTCAGGAGTTTCTTTTTTGACTCTGGGATTTTCTACATAGGCAATCATGTCATCTGCAAACAAAGTTTTATTTCTTTCTTCTCAATCCATATATTTATTTCCTTTTTTTTGTCTTATTGCATTAGTTAGGGCTTCCAACACAATGCTGAAAAGGAATGGTGAGAAGAAACATCCTTATCTTGGTCCTGATCTTAGTGCGAACCATCTAGTTTCCCACCATTAGCTCTAGAATTTTTGTAGATGTTCTTTATCAAGTTGAGGAAGTTCTCTCCTCTTCCTAGTTTGCTGACAGATTTTTTGTTTATCATGAATGAATACTGAATCTTATAAAATATTTTCTTTATATCTATTGATATGATCATATAAATTTTCTTTAGTCTGTTTATTTGGTAGATTACATTAACCACTTTTTGAAATAGTGAACTAGACTTACATTTCTAGAATAAATTCTACTTTGTCATGGTACAGAATTCTTTGTATACATTGTTAGGTTCAATTTTCTAATATTTTCTTAAAGATTTTTGCATTCATATTAATGAGAGATATTGGTTTACAGTTGTCTTGTAATATCTTTGTCTGATTTTAGTATTAGATTTATGCTGGCCTTATAGAGTGACTTACAAAGTATCCCCTTCCCTTCTATTTCCTGAAATAAACTAAAGAAATGGCATAGTTTCTTACCCAAATGTTTGGTAGAATTCACCAATTAACCCATCTGGGCCTGGTGCTTTCTGTTTTGAGAAGTTATTATTGATTCCACTCTCTTAATAATTATAGGCCTATTCAGAATATCTACTTGTTGTATAAATTTTGGTAGACTTGTCTCTTTCAAGGAATTGGTCCATTTTGCCTAGGCTATCAAATTTATGGGCACAAAATTGTTTATAATAATATATATATGTATTTTTTAGAAAGTAGGGTTTATTGAGAGGACAGAAAAGCTCCCACAGTGGGAGGGGACTCGAGGGGGTTGCCCTATAATATTTTTTTATTATCCTTTTAATAAATATAGGATCAGTAGTAACAGCCCCATTTTCTTTTTTGACATTAGTTTATGTCTTCGCTCTTTTTTTGTTAGTTAACCTGGCTAAGCATTTATCACTATTATTGATCTCAAAAAGTCAGTTTTTAGTTTTATTGATTTTTTCTATTGATTTCTGTTGCCAACTTCACTGATTTCTGTTCTAATTTTTGTTTTTCTTCTGCTAATCTTGGATTTAATTTGCTTCTTCTTTTTTTAATTTCCTAAAAGTGAAGCTTAGATTATTATTATTTTTTTAGAATAGAAAATACAGTTTATTAAAAAACTAAATTAGAGAGAGAAAGAGGAGATTCACCTCCCCTAGGTAGAGGAGAGGGCCAAAGCCAGGAAACATGGCGACAGCCACAGCTCAAAGAGCCCATGGCCACACCATAGCTTAGCAAGGTAATGGCTGCAATGGCCTGGCAAAGCTTAGATTATTAAATTTAAATCTTTCTTCTTTTTTAATATATGCATTCAGTGCTATACATTTTCCTTGAAGCCTTGCTTTCACTGCATCCCACAAATTTTAATGTTTCTATCAATATTTCTTTAAGCTCACTGATTCTTTCTCAGCCACTTCAAGTCTACTGACAAACTCATCAAAGGCATTCTTTATTTCTGTCACAGTGCCTTTGATTTGCAGCATTTCGTTATTTATTAAAGTTTCCATCTCTCTGCTTACATCTATTCTTGCATGCTGTCCATGTTTTTCGTTACAGCTTTAAGTATATTAACCACAGTAGTTTTAAATTCCCACTGTGATCACTCCAACATCATAGCCATATATGAATCCAGTTCTAATACTTGCTCTATCTCTTTAAACTGTGGTTACTGTCTTTAGTATATACTGTAATTTTTTGTTGAAAGTCAGATATGATGTACTGAAGTCAAAAAGAACTGGGGTAAATAGGCCTTGTTTGTTATCTGGCTAGGAGTTAAGCTTTATTACTGATTGCTACAGCTGTAAGTGTCAGAGGCTAACATTTCCTCTGGTGTCCTTGTTTTGTTTTGTTTTGCTTTTTTATCTCTTCTGCTATCTTTGAGTTTCCCTACAGACGTCTTAAATAAGGCCTAAGACATGCAGTTCTTTCCACTATATTCCTGTTATTATTCAGGCACCCTACTAATGTGGTGGTAATGTGTGAAGGGAGGGGAAGCATTTCATGGTCTTATGATTAGGTTTTGGTCTTAGTGAGCCTGTGCCCCTGGACTGTGATCTTCACAATTGCTTTTCAGTTGCTGAGTCTCAGTTTGCTCAGAATTTTTTCTTGTGAGAATAGGAACGACAAATTCCAAGCTCCTTACTTGCCAGATCAGAATATTTAGCTTTTTAAGAAACTGTCAAACTGTTTTCCAAAAGGGTTGTAGCACTTTAACTTCCCACCAATAGTATATTAGAGTTCCAGTTACTCCACAACCATCAGTGGGATGAGGCAAGCAAGAAGCATAGAGTACAGTATTTAAGGAGGTACCCACTCTCAGATTCTGGTGCACCTTACATTTTTCTCACTTGCCTTGCCTCATCTTAGTATCAATCCTGTTCCTCTATATCTTCACCAAAACTTGAAAGAATTTGTGTAGAGTTGCTATTATTTTTTCCTTAAATGTTTAATAGAATTCACCAGTGAATCCATGTGGACCTGAGTTTTCTTTGTGGAAAGGTATTTAACTACACATAAATTTATTTAATAAATATAAAGGTATTCAGGTTATCTATTTCTTCTTGAAAGAGCTTTGGTAAATTGTATCATTCAAATAATGTCAATCATTATTAGTTTTTTAATCTCTGTAGAAACTGTAGTGATATCACCTTTCTCATTCTTGTTATTGCTAAATTATCAATTTTACTGATATTCTCAGCTTTTGGTTTCAATGATTTTCTGTACTGTTTCTCTAATTTTGTAGAGATATGTAATAGATGCTTTTTTAGCCAGGCATGGTAGTGCGCACCTGTAGTTCCAATTACTGAGAAGGCTGAGTGGAAGGATCGCTGGAGCCCAGCAGGTGGAGGCTACAGTGGCCGAGAGCGTGCCACTGCACTCCAGATTGGGCTACAGAGTAAGACTCCAACTCAAAAAAAAAAAAGAAAGAAAGAAAGAAAGAAATTGGGATCACTGATTTGAGATCATTCTTCTTTTCTAACATAGAGATTTAGTGCTATAAATTTCTCCCTAAGTACTGCTTCAGCATCATCTCACAAATCCTAATACGTTGTATTTTCATTTCCATTCAGTTCAAACTACTTTCTGCTTTTTCCTCCCTCTTTGACCTATATTTTTTAGAAGCAGAAAGTTTTAGTTTTCAAATATTTGTGGATTTTCCAGAACTTTCCATTATTAATTTCTAATTTAATTTTGTTGTGGTCAGACAGCATACTTTATATAGTTTGAAGCCTTCTAAATGTATTAACATTTGTTTTAAAGCACAGAATCTAGTCTACCTCAATAAATGTTTCATGAATATTTTGGAAAATATATATTCTGCTTTGTTGTATGGAGTGCTCTTTCAATGTGTTCTTTCAAGTCAGGCCAGGTTGATTGATGGTGCTGTTCAAGTCTGTTATATTCTTGCTAATTTTCAAACTGCTTGATGTATTATTTATTGAGAGTACTCAAATCTCCCATTCTAATTGTTAATGACTATTTCTCCATAAAAGTCTCAGTTTTCGTTTCATGTATTTTAAAGCTGTTTATTGGGGGCACAAATATTTAAAATTGCTATGTCATCTTGATTAACTGACTGCTTATTATCATTAAAAAAAAAAACCCTTCTCTATATATAGTAATAGTCTTTGCCTGGTATTAATATAGCCATTCTTGCTCTCTTTTGACTAGTGTTAAGCATAATGTATATTTTTTCACTCTTACTTTTAAATGTTTTGTGTCTTTAAATTTAAAGTGTGTTTTTTATATACAGCATAAAGTTGGGTCTTGCTTTTTCTTTTTTCTTTATTTTAAAGATGTGGGGTAAAATTCAGGGTTAGGTATACAAATGTACATTATGCAGGTACCCATGTTGAGAAGGTATGCCACTCCTCCCCTGGCAGTTTCCCTCAACTGCCAATCTCATCCCCCACCCCCCGGCAGTTTCCCATTACTGCCGATCCCTTTCTTATAGTATCAAGATAATTGTTCAAGGTCCACTGACAAGTGAGAACATAGGGTACTCTGTTATTTCTGTGATTGATCACTGAGTATGATTGATTCTAAATCCATTCAAGTTGCTGTGAAGTCCATATGTTTGTCCTTCTTGATGGCTACATAATTCCATTATGTATATGTACCAAATTTTTTTAATCCAGTCCAGCTTCGATGGGCAGCATGGTTAGTTCCATATTTTTGCTATTGTGAATAGAGCTGCAACAAACATGCGTGTGCAAGTATCTTTTTGCTAGAATGACTTGAGTTCCTCTGGATAGATTCCCAATAAGGGGATTGCTGGGTCATATGTAAAGCCAATTTCTAGTTCTTTCAGAAA
>CAUYQG010104376.1:0-14386 GCA_963574415.1 Tarsius wallacei | reverse complement strand
ATTGCCTGAGCCCGCAGGTTCGAGACCCGCCTGGGCAACTTGGCGAGACCTCATCTCTACAATAAATCAAAAAATTAGCCGGGCATGGTAGCGTGCGCCTGTAATTCCAGCTACTTGGAAGGCTGGGGCGGAAGGATCGCCAGAGCTCAGCAGGTCGAGGCTGCAGTGGCCGCGAGTGGCCACTGCACTCCAGTCTGAGCGACAGAGTGAGACTCCAGCTCAAAAAAAAAAAAAAAAAATAGATAAATAAATATTTTGTTACATTTAAAGTATGTTTTATTTTACCTGGTTGAAATAACATATTATATGCATATTATATTCCGTTTTGAAGTTTTCTTTTTTCATTTAAAATTTTATCCTAAGCATTTTCTCATATCATTAAATGTCTCTATAAATATTTTAGTGGCTGCGTATTATTCCATCTTATGAATATACCATAGCAGATAATTTTTCAAGTAAATCATGCAACCTCATTTAAAAAAAATGCTGACAAGAACATCTAGGAGAGAGATTGTGAGAGTACTTTCTAGAGTAAAATTACACATCCAATTTGCGTGAACAGATACAACCCTGCCTCAATTTCAAGTCAAGTGGGATTGCTGATGTCATTCTGGATGGGTATGACATCTAGAACACATATCTTGATGCCACAAAGTGGAAGAGGTAAATGTTAGTGTGTGAAAAGGCCATTCAGAGATGCCAGGAGAAACTTTGAGGCCCAGACACTCCAGAGATTGTCTGTAAAGGCATTTGCATGACTGGCGGGTGTGAAGTTGGCTGATACATTAAGTAATTCATTAAAGAACTCTTTCTTGGTTAGTATGTGGAATCCTTCATGCACTTCCTTGAGGCAATGTATACACAGAAGACTGAATTCTGGCATCAGGAAGGGTCTGTGGATTTAAATACATGGCACTTAATTTTGATTATTATTTCTTTCCCTGCAGAATATTAAGGCAGCTCTCAATCCATTCGTTTAACCACCCCCCTTCCAACACACACACATACAGGTTCAACAATACACTAAGGACTGTTTGAATTTAAATAAAATATAATATAGTTTTCCTACCTAGGAGAGGTTGAGGATTTGGGGAAAAAGATGAGTAAATAAATTGCAATAAATGTTGTAAGTAATATATAAATATAGATATGAAAAAATAAAAAGAGAAGAGAGTAACTCCACCTGGGAAGGTAACTTTTTTCCCTTTTATTTTTAGTTGACATGTAGTAATTTTACATATTTATGGAATACAGAGTGATATTTCAATATGTGTATACAATGCATAATGATCAACTCACAGTAATTAGCATATCCATCACCTAAAAAATTTATCATTTCTTTGTGTTGTGAACATTCAAAATCCTCTCTTCTAGCTTTTTGAAAATACACAATAAATTATAGTTAACCATATTTACCCTACAGTGTTGCAGAACACCAGAACTTATTCCTCCATCTAGGTGTAATTTTATATTCATTAATCAACCTCTCCTCATCCTCCATTATCTGCTAACCCTCCCAGTTTCTAATATCCACAATTCTACCTCTCCACCAGTTCAAGTATTTTTTTTTTTTTTTTTTTTTGAGTTGGGGTCTCACTCTGTCGCCCAGACTGGAGTGCAGTGGCCGCTCCCGGCCACCGCAGCCTCGACCTGCTGGGCTCCGGCGATCCTTCCGCCTCAGCCTTCCAAGGAGCTGGAACTACAGGCGCAGGCTACCACGCCCAGCTAATTTTTTGATTTATTGTAGAGATGAGGTCTCGCCAAATTGCCCAGGCAGTTCTCAAACCCTCGGGCTCAAGCAATTCACTCACCTCAGCCTCCCAAGGCGCGGGATTACAGGCTGAGCCACCGAGCCCGGCTCAAGTATTTTTTTTTTAAGCTCGCGCATTTGAGTGAGGACATGCAGTATTTATCTTTCTGTGCTTGACTTACTTCGCTTAACATAATGTTCACACTCATCCACGTTGTGGCAAATGAAAGAATTTCATACTTTTTTTTAATGATGGAACGGTATCCCATTGTGTGAATATACCACATTTTCTTTATCCATGCATCTGCTGATGAACCACTTAGGTTGATTCCATGATCTTGGCTATTGTGAATAGTTCTGCAGTAAACATGGGAATGCATGTATCCCTTTTATATATTGATATCCTTTCCTTGGAATAAATACCAAGTAGTGGGGCTACTGGATTGTATGGCAGTTAAATTTTTAGGCAGTTTATTTATTTATTTATTTTTTTTGAGAAACCTGGAAGGTAACGTTTGAGTTGGATCTTATAGGTTGAATGGGCATCTGAACGATGAAAAAGGGGTGGGGAAGTGATTCTCCATTGGCCCCCATAGGTTCATTCTTTGCCCAGTTCTGCCCTGTTATGTACTCCAGGGGCTGTCCCTTATAATCTATGTCACCCAGATCCCTTTTGGCTTCCATGTGGATATAGCTAATGGGAGATAATAGATAATTGTAGAAGATTAGTCACGGGGTGAAAGGAAATAGAGGTTGAGGTTTTTTTTCCCATGCTCCCTTCTAGCTTTGCTCCATCATTCTGTCAGTAGAACATCTCTCTACATGTGGAGTAGTAAATTGGAGACTGACGTGAACATTACTATATTTTGAGAAGATAGCAGGTGATGGTGTCAAGTGAGAAGAATGGGAAAAACAGGATCAGGAAGACTAAAGAGTGGAGGCCATTACAATCATTCACACAAGAGTTGAGGGATTTGTATTAAGGTGGCGGAGGTGGGCTAGAGAAAAGGGGGCACATTTGAGGTACATACTATGAGATTTAGTGATGGGTTAGTAAGAGACAAGGTGAATGTGACATAAAGTTTTATTGTTGGGTGACACTAAATGGGCTGATGACAGAAATATGGAAAAATGAGAATGTGTAGAGAAGGGAGAAAATAATGAGTTTGTAATACAGTTTTGGCCAGATTTAGATGTTTGTTGCTTGAAGACATTGGGTTATGCCTACACACCTCCTTGTATCTATTGAGGAATTTTAAATTATTATAATGAGTACTTAAAAATCCTTCTGTGTATCTTCTCAACTACCATATACTACTTGTCTTAGTCTCATTTATGTTGCTATAGCAGAATACCAGTAGTACAAGGCTTGAATGTCCTCTCCAAAACTTATGTTGAAATTCAATTGCCATTGTGATGGCATTAAGAAGTGGGACTGCTAAGAAATGTTTTATGATAAACGGAATTTTTTTGGCTTATGGTTCTGGAAGCTGGGAAGTCTAAGAGCATGGTGCTGGCATATGACCAGGGTCTTCATGCTCTGTCATCCCATTGCAGAAAGCAGAAAAGCAAGAGAGTGTGTGAGAGAGTGAGCAAGAGAGGGCCCATACTAGCTTTTTAAAAACACCCTTCTCCTATGATGATGACATTAAGCCATTCATGAGGGCAGAGCCCTTTTAGCCTAATCATTTCTTAACAGTTCCACTTCTTAATACCATTGCAATGACAATTGAATTTCAACATAAGTTTTGGAGAGGACATCCAAACCTTGCACTACTGTACAAGGGTATGAGAGGAGAGTCATTAGCAAAGAAAGAGTTAATCTGTGCTTCTCATATAATTTATTGATAGTGGGATGAAGGAAGCTTGCAGCCAATGCTTTTAAAATATTAAACTAATCATAAGTGAAAATATTCTTAGTGAATACAGAATAGTGGAAAAGATTTGAGATATTGGGAATAAGTGCATAAATAAGGAGGCTCTGTTGTCTATACAAGTTTTTCTTTTTAAATTTGGTATTATTCTTGGAAAATTTTATTTTCAAAAGAGTAACTTTACACACCATTATTGAAGTCAATTTCCAAGGCTAAAGTGTGAGGGATGATTTTCCTCTCATTTGTCACCAAGGAGCCTGCACTTCCACTGCTGTGATTATTTCAAGGTGAAAGGTGAGAAGAAATGTTCCTTACGGTTTATTCAGCTGGGATGTCAGTATTGGTAATCTCAGTCGCTATGGTATTTGAGCCTGTTGGCTCTGAAAGGATTTACTCTTTTGCACAAAGAAAGAGCAGAATGGCAGTGGCAAAGATAAAAAGAAATGAGATTTAGAAAAAGTGGATTTCTGTGTCCACAAAATAGCTTTTTATTCAGGAAAGCTTTAATGGGAATTAGTAGTATGGTTTCACATAAAGGGCTAGATTAACGTAGTGCCTTAAAAGGTAGATGTATTTAGAGTTTAAAAATTTATACTTCTCTGTGACATCATTTGGTGAATTAAAAAATCAGGTATAGGTATAAAGCTGTTTCTTGTTATTATTAAAATATTTTTATTTTACATTATAAACCCATATATAGATTTGGCTTAAATATTATGCCTAGAAGGACCCTTTTATGTGCCTGAGCTGGTAAAGCAGAGGGGCGTCAGTCAATTCAGGCACAGAGAAACTAGAAGTAACTTCCTTTATGTGATTTTATTTAAGGACCAATTTCCTTGTTTGAGTATAACTTTTTTGATATCATCTTTTCTAAAAATGATGACAGAAGACAAACTTTTTGGAATCATTTTATATGTGCTGGGAAAGTTACAATGAACAAGAAAATGTAATATCAGCTCTCTAGGAGTTTTCAGATGTATAGAAAATCTCTTTAGAAATAAATAGAGTTCATTTTTATTTTAATAGCTTACAATCGTGGAGATGGAATTTTAGAGATCTGATCCAATTCATTCATTTTACAGATGAGAGAACTGAGGCTGGGCAATGTTAAGTAACCTGTCCAAGGTTTCTTGGCTAATTCATGGCAAAGCTAAGAAAATTTACTTTAAGCCCAGTGCGTTTTTCTGGGCCATCAAAGAACTCATTCTGATCATAACAGAGAAAAAGTGTAGATAGTAGACAGAGGAAGTTTGCTAGTAGGACCACGTTTCTACCCCTAGAGCCTTTGAAAGTTAACAGTCATATTTACTGTTATATCAATGTAGAGCTCACTATCTAATGTGGAGAGTAAAGCCAGAACATCAGATGAGTGGAGTGAAAAAGGAAGAGGGAGTGATGTATGAGTCAGAAGCTTGAGTTTACCTCACCTTTCCTGGGTTGTGGATTTAAAGCAGTCAGTTTATCAGGGCTTCTGTTTCCTCAGCTAACACTCGCTTTTTGATATCATGGTGATAGATATCCTGGTCACCCAACATCCATCTCTCCTTTTTGGGATTTACTTCTCCTTTTTGGTAAGACCATGATGTCCTGACTTTTTCTGACCAAGGGGTAGACATGTCTCTCAAGCCGGCATATCAAAGCCTTTCTCTGGGGTTTTATTTCCTGAAAGAATTACAAAAAAAGGTGAGAAACAACTTTTTATTTCTTGCTCATATCAGTGGTGAGTCCCTGAGGAGAGATCCATCAGCTCCTTCTACTTGGACCACAGAGTTACTCTTGTTTCTATTTTTTAACCAGACGAACAGATATTTTTTTCTCCAGCCTTCCCGTCAATTCTCTGAATTAACTCATGGTCTTTCTGATATTCCAGATTTTTGCTTAAGTTAGCTAGATTTGGTTTCTGTTGCTTATGATCCAGGTTGATAAACTCATAGAATTATCATGAGTAAAACAGTAAGCCTTGAATCAAATGGATGTTACCATTCATACATATCATAGCTTTCATTCTTCAGTGCTTCTAAATTGCATATTTAGAGGCTTTGACATGCAGTCTGTTTGATGTCACATGACTTAGCCAACTGGGAATAGCACATGCTTTTAGAGTCCATGAATTTTTGGCTGAAAAGTAAGTACCCTCCATCTTAATATTTCAGGTTCAAGAGCAGACAGAATCTTGATTCTTTAGGGAGGGAAGAAATGCAAAGAATAAAATAATCACAAGTCTCAAAGATTGCCAAAAATAGCCTGGTAAACCAGGTTAGGCCCCTGTGAACAGGGCTCTGATTTCTCATGTGGGATAATGTCAAACCTGAAGCCAAGATGAAGAATTTTAGAGCTTTAGATTTAGTTTTGCTTTCCAGGTACTTCAGGTAGTGGTGTTCACATCCAAAGATGCCTATCCCTTGTACTCCTTCTTCTAAAGAATGCACTGAAGCTGCCCAGACTGACCTTTCTAAAATGATATTGTAACCTCCTCCAGATTGGCAAGACCCATGAGAGGCAATCTGTATACATGTGATCATTTTAAAAGACAATATTTTGTATAAATACTCATGAGACAGTAGTCCTCCAATTTTCGTATGCGCTGGAATCACTTAGGGAGTATATTCAAATGAATATCCTGGGGCCCCATTCCTGGAGTTTCTGACTTGTTTAGTCTAGGGTAAGGTCCAAGATTCTGCATTTTCAACAATGCTACTAATTTGGGAATTATGTTTTAAAAACCATTAATCTAGGGTAACAATTTGAAAATAATTAACAAGCTTATCACTTACATTTTGGGGTAGTGACCTTGAGGCAGGGAGAGGATTAAATTAGGATTGTAACCACAGGGGTGCAAAGATAAATAAAGGATCAATAGTCAGCATTACTAAAGCAGAATTTTCAAGCATGCAGTAAGATAATAGGCTTGAAAGTGAGACGAGGTTGGCAAAGAAAAGGATTTTGTAAATTCTTTCATCTCCTCCTTAAACAAATGAAGAGGCAAGTCTGATAAACCTAATCTTGGAGCTTTTATTTTGTTTTGTTTTTTGATCATAGAATTTTAGATACGGAATATCTTGGCAAAACAGGAAGACAAAAGGAAAAAGGTGTTTTTTTCACTTGGGTGGAATGAGGGTGGGAAAGCTAACAATGAGATGCGTGTCTCTCTCTAGGCTGAAGTCTTAGGGAGGACCCCAACCCTAGTTCCAACTGCAATTGGGAAGAAGATAACCTCAGTAGCTTGCACAGCCATATCAAAGTTACCTTGGTGGCACGGCAGAGAGCAGAACTGAGGTTAGGTGCATTGAATCTGCCTTAGATCATATGTAGTGCGGAAAGGATCCAGAAGGAAGGGGAAGGTAGCTGCAGTTGCTGATTAGGGACTTATCTGAAGGGTCCTTCCATGTGGTAGGGGATTGAGTCCACAGCCAAGCACTGCAGAGTGGATCCCTAAACCAGAGTTGAACTGGGAGTTTCAAACTACCTTAGAGAAGACCCAGTAAGAGCTAAGATGGGACTGAGTTCAGCAAGGAGAGGTGACGGTGCTCAGTGGAGCATTGCTCCAGCCAAGGGAATACCTGTAGCCTTCAGCAGCAGCGGATGCCCACAGAAGGATGAGGGATTGGATAGTCATATCAAACTGGTCAGCAATTCAGAGAATAGCCAGACCAACCACTCTTCAGAGAGACTAACAACAGCTCCAAAAACAATGTCCATATTCCCTTCCAACACCAGCAGGCCACAAGAGCCATGTTACTCTCTCACACGCTTCTGTACTTTCTTGAAGAGAAATGGGAGGGTTCAGAACTTTGAAATATTGAGATTTACTCGAGTCTCTTAAGCAAAGACTGAGCTGGATTGTTGGTTTTAACAGAGGTTATCCGATAGGACTAATGTCCGGTCTTCCCTTCTCTACCCTCCCCACCAAACACCCACACACAGCTATAGAGTAATAAAAAAAAAGCTTTCATTGTGCAACTAAGGATGGGATTGTTGGCTTGTATACTGGAAAAATTCAAGTATTTCGGGCATTACTGCACCTAGGGATTCTGAGAATGTCTTCAGAAATCTCCTGCCATAAAGAAGGGCACCAACAGTTCAGTATGTTTAGTGATGTCCTAGCCTCCTGATCAACCATCTAAAAGGATTCTTGCCTGGCTGAGTCACGTGCCCTCTCATATGATGCCAGGAGTGGGGCTACATAATTGACATCCTCACCTGCTGAGGAGGAGCCTTTTCTGAAGGGAGAAAAGGCTGGGCTAGCAGATGTAACAGGTGTTGACTACAAATAGTTGTGGCAGTAGGCCCTAATGTTAGCATGATTTTGCCTGATGCCTGGGAAGAAATAGGCTACATAAATTGTGAAGTGCTCCAGCACCATTTGCATATGAGTGCTTCTGGAATTTGGAATCCTCAAGAGGCTTGCTAAGGGAGTTTGAGCAACCAGGATCCCCCACATAGGTGACATAATTTTGAGTGCCAAGGAAAAGTCTCTTGGGTTAGGAAAATACTATAGACAGGATGCTATTAGCTTAATTCAAGTGTCTGTTAGGTCCTCCACCCCCTTTTCACTGGTCAACTAATTTATCCTTTAAGATTTACCTCAGGCTGCTCCTCTTCCAGGAATCCCTTCCAGTGCCGAATTAAGTGCCTTTCCATGACTCTCACAGTATCCATGAACACGATCATGTAATTCATTATCTAAATTGGGACACATTTGAGATTGACTTTATTAGCACATATTTTAAAAAATTATGCTAGAATAATGGGTATAAATTGGATTGTCTCGGGCAATGTGATGGGTGGTTCTCATACCTATGTATGCCCCAAGATGATAACCGCTTACCCGTTTGTTTTCCTAACTAGCTGGTGAGCCATTTGATAGTGCAGATTATATTTTATTCCAAACGCCCAACACAGTGCTATTAAATGCTTGTTTAATGCTGAACAAAGACGCTCTCCCCAGCTGGCGGATTTACTTAGTCTCCCTAGATCTAGGGGGTTAAAACACCCTCCGCGGGTATTTGGTCTTTTCCTTTCCCCTGCTTAATCTGGATGTTGGCACATGCGTGCACACACACACACACACACACACACACACACACACACGCACACATTTAAAAGATCTTCTTTTCGTATCTCTCCAATGTGGATGAGGCTAATTACATAATTCTACTTAGTGAGATCTGAGCTACCAACAAAGGAGAATCAGGCTGCTTTTACTGGTGTTTAGATCCAGTAACTAACCCCTTACTTTAGCTTTATTTGAAAATTCTTACTTCATATATATTACACCATAAACCAACAGCCTAAACATAGTAATAGCTTAATTTATTTTGCTTTTTTATGGCAGGGTTGTATATAAATGCATTTCAAAATATAATCTTCCAAACTCGCAGATATTCATAATCATTTAGAAATGGTAAAAAAGTTGTCAAATACTTGTAATTATATAAATTGTCACTCAAATTACAGGAAGCTGAGAAAAGCTTTATTGCTGTTTAGTTTTGTTTGAATGCTCCTGAGTGTGCTATTGAGAGTTTTGATAAATCAAGAGAACTGAAAGATGGAAATGGTCATAGTGTTTAAGTTATGTTACACTTAAATCCATTTAATTAACTATTTTCACAAACATGGTGTTCTTTTGTAAAAAACATTTAAAAAAATCATTCTGTTCTGTGCTTTCCTTCATAGAATAAAAAAAAAATATTATCCCTGCATGCTTTTGTATTTCTCATTCTTTGGTTTTCTTCCAATGCATGTATATAATTATATGTTCATGTTGTCATGGTGATTCAGGGCTAGAATTTTGAGACTGTTGTAATCACTTGCCTAAGCCTGAAACCCGCTGTCCAGCCCAGCTAAATCAGCAATGCAATGGTAGACAGTCAATGAATTATTTGCTGTGAATTAATCTGTTAAGATATTTTCAAAAATATTTCTTTAAATGCCAGAATTTACTCAATATTTAGTACCAATATGAATTATAGAATTTAAAAATGTGATTCTTCAGCTTCTTACATTTAAATTTCTTACATTTAAATTTGTGATCCTCATTTTTTCCAAAGACATTAAGTCAGATGACACTTTTCTTCCCAGCTGACCTATTTTTTTTTCCTTTTAAGAATATAGTTTCCTCAAAAAAGAAATATACATATTTAAAGTCTATAAAAATAATACATGAGCATTTAAAATATTCAAAAATTGCATAAATTTATATTTAAAAAGTTTAGTCCTTCCTTAGACTTAATACCACAAGGTAGATGTCATTAATGATTGTGAATACCCTTCTATTTTTTCTTTTCATAATAAACTAGATCATACTTTACACAATGTTTTTCACTTGAATTTTTTTACTCAGTATTTGCCTGATGTCTTTTAATGTCAGTACAAATTGATCTATTTTTTTCCTTTTTAACATCTGCATGGTTTTCTATTGTATGGATGTAGTATAATATCTTTGATAAGTCCTCTAGTGCCTAACTTTTATACTCTTTACTACTTTTCCAATTGCAAATTATAATATCATAAACAGACATTGAACATGTCTTTTGGGGACTTTTATGTCTATTTTTGTAGGAAACATTCTTAATCACTTTAACTTCTAAGCTTGATTATAGCAATCCTCTGAATATGCCTATAGTGGGCCAAAGAGTGATCCTTCATAAAATATTGTCTACATAAAACCTCAGAATGTGACCTTGTTTGAGATAAGGGTCTTTGCTGATGTAATTAGGTTATAGATATCAAGATGGGACCATCCTGGAATTAGATTGGACCTTAAATTCAATGACTGGTGTTCTTGTAAGAAAAAGGGAGGGGGAAATTTGACATACAGAGATACACAGAGGGGGAAAGGCCATATGGAGACAGATGCAAAGACTTGACAGATATTTCTATATGCCAAGGAGTGCCAAATATTGCTGGCAATCACCAGAGGCTAGGAGAGAGAGTCATAGAATGGATCCCCCCTCAGAGCCTCCAGAAGAAACCACTTCTACTGCCATCACACTCCTCACCTTCAGAGAGAAAATAAACTTTTGTTGTTTTAGGCTACTAAGTTTGTGATCATTTGAGAAACTAATAATATTCCCCACCCCTTCTTTAAATCCTTCAGTTATTCCTCTGGCTTTTGGACAAAGGACACCCCATTTTTAAAAAACTGAGTCCCAAGGCTAGCATGTCCCATCTCCCTCCCTAGGCTCTTTTCTGCCCTTTCCCCATCTGGCCCCTTTACTCCAGCCTTCCTAAGCTATTTGAGGAATTTTGCCCAGGGGAGGATCATTTACATTTTTTCAAAGTGTTCTCCTCTTTAGCCTATCCTCAGCCAGTAAGTTCTTTTCCTGTCAAATGACCTTTGTGTCTTTTTGAAGCACCTGTGCCTTTCTACTACCTATGAAGTTTATGTGTGCTCAGTGCACTCACTGGATTATGAGCTCTTCCAGGACATAATCTGTGTCTTCTCTTTCTCTCTATCTGCTATGGGGTCTGATCTGGAACCTTGAAGATCATTAATACATAATTGTTTTGTCAACTATATGCCTGACTAACTAAACAATAGTATTGTCTGTTCAAGTGGTATTAATATTACTCTGAAAATGTCTCTCATTACTATATCAGTTGTATTTAAATGTTTTTGATATCTTCTAAAAATATAATCTTTTAAAAATTATACACAATATCATGATACAGAAAAGTGCAAAAAAGTACACAGTTCAATGAATAATTCAAAAACAAGCACTCACATAAACTGCCACCAAGGTCAAGATAGAGAACCTGATTCAAACTCTAGGAGCTAGAGTTGATTGCTAATCACATCTCTATTCTCATCTTAGAATTAACTACTAGCCTGATTTTTGGGGAAATTATTTGTGAGTTTTGTTTGAATGTCTCAATTATGTATATCTCTTAACTTTGCCTGTCATTGAACTTTGTATAAGCACAGTCATTCTGTACTTTTTGTGTCTGACTTCTTTTGTTCAACACCATAATTTTGAAATTCGCCAATGTGGTTGCATGTAGCTGCATAGTCTATCCTATGAACATACCATAGATTAAATTTGGATTGTTTTATAGTTTAAGGCCACAATGAACAAAATTATTGTCAATATTCTATATATATGTCCTAATGTATATATGCAAGTTTTTCTTTAGGATGTATTCCCAAAGTGAAAACACTGAATAATATCTTCAACCTCACTAGATAAATTTAAACTATCTTCCAAAGTTGAACTGATTTGCACCGCCTGCAGCAGGATATTCAATTGCCTTTGGCTCCACATTTTCATCAAGATTTGTTTTTATCAGACTTTCATTTTATTTTATCTTATTTTATTTTTTGAGTTGAGATCTCACTCTGTCATCCGGGCTGGAGTACAGTGGCATAATCCCAGCTCACTGCAGCCTCTATCTCCTTGGCTCAAGCAATCCTACCTCAGCCTCCTGAGTAGCTGGCACTACAGGTACATGTCACCACGTCCAGCTAATTTATTTATTTCTGTTTTAATGATGAGGGCTTGCTAAGACTTGACAAAAATATTATTATTATTTTTTAAATCAGGATCTCACTGTCACCCAGGCTGGGGTGCAATGGCACAAATACAGCTCACTGCAGCCTCAACTTTCTGGGCTCAGACAATACTTCTATCTCAGCCTTCCAAGTAGCTGGGACTACAGGCACATGCTACCATGCCCTGCTAATTTTTTAAATTTTTTTTATTTTTTGTGGAGTCGAGGCCTTGCTCTGTTTCCCAGGCTGGTCTTGAACTCCTGGGTTTAGGCAATCCTCCTGCCTTGGCCTCCCAAAGTGCTGGGATTACAGGCATGAGCCACTGTGCCCACCCTCAAGACTTTTTTTTAAGTTGGAAATTCACCAAAGGCATACAAAAAAAAATGAGAAGCCTTTTTTTTTTTCTCAAGAGAAACTACTGGCCATTGCATACTGACCATGGCATTTTAGTATGGTGCTTCTCTCACTTCCATTTCCCCTTCCCAACTCTATCAGCATGGTATCCCTACCAGGGTGGGACTAACAGTGAGAACTAGCAGTTTTGCTGGTGGTGGAGGTTGACTTGATTGGGTGTGATATGCAAAGAAGCCCCATGGCACTAGGCATTATCAGAAACAGAAATCTGAGTGGGAAATGAACAGGGACATCATAGATGACATGAGACCATAAACTTAGTTTGGGCAAGCAATAGACTAGCAGACTAGCCAGACCTTTATCCGAGATATTCAGGAAATGAGACAGCCATTGCTGTCACATATATGCTCCCCTATATTCCTGGTGGGATGAAAGTTTATGGATATACACCAGCTTATGCACATGCTCAGAAGAGACTGCAGATGATCCTTGTCATCCATGTGTCTGAATGTAATGTATTTATTACATATGCACAAAAAAGAAATGAGACAGCCGAGTGGAATATAAAAGCTAAGAAAGACTTGTGAACTATATAAACTTGAATGTTTTCTATAAAACCACATGCAGATCCATTGGCAAAAGGTGGAAGCCTTACTGTCTTAAAAAAAGCTGAGTAGAAACACCTGTGACTCTACACCATAAAGGAGACAGAAGTAGTCCAGCTGAGTCATAAAACAAAGAAACAACGTCCAAGTCAATCAACATTGTCTCTTAAAGGGCACAGATATTGGACTTAGCACACAGAGACTCTAAAGCTGTTATTATATGTGTGTGCAATTAAAGGAGAGTATGACAGTACTCATACTTTCAATATCACACTTTCAGTTACTCATCAAATAGAAAATCTCAATAGCAGAGAAATAACAAAAAATAAACTAGGAATTCTGTCACTGAAAAGTAAAATAATTGAAATAAAAAATTACTAGGGGGGTATAAACAGCAGATTTGAGCTGACAGAAGAAGGATCTGTCAAACTTGAAGGTAGATCAATAACAAGCATCCAATTTGAAGAACAGAGGAAAAAGAATAAAGAAAAAATGAGCAGAACCTCAGAGATCTGTGAGAATAAGCATACTAATATATGTAAAATGGGAGTCCCAGAAAGACAGGGAAGATATACAAATAGAAAAAAAATTTTGAAGAAATAATGATCAAATTCTCGCCAAATTTAAATAAAAATATTACTTTGCATATCTGAGAAATTCAAAGAGCTCCAGAAGGATAAACACAACGATAGCCACACCTAGACACATCACAGCTAAGCTGCTGAAAATCAAAGGCAAAATCTTAAAGTTAGTAAGAAAAAAACAACTTTTCATGTACAAGAAATAGAAATTTGATCACAGGCTTCTCAAAAACAGTGAAAGCAAGAAGACAGTGGGAGGACATTTGTAAAATGCTGGTAAAGAAGTTTGTCAATTAAGAATTCTATATTCAGCCAAACTCTTCTTCAAAAATAAAAGTAAACACAAATATTCCCAGATAAAGATTTTAAAAATTTGTTGTTAACAGACTAGCCTTGTATGACATACAAAAAGAACTTCTTCATGCTAAAAGCAAATGATGCTAGACAGTAGCTTGAATCCAAATAAACTTTATTTGGATTCAAGCTACTGTCTAGTGTCAGTAGCGCTCTCTCTCTCCCTTTTTCTTCTCCTTCTAGAATTTCCATTACACATATGTTATACCTTTCATAATTGTCCCATCGTTCTTGGATATTATGTTCTGTTGTTTTTCCATCTATTTTTCTCAATTTTTTTTCCAATTTTTCAGGCTTCTCAGTTTTGAAAGGTTCTATTGTGATATCCTCAAACTCCAAGAAGGTAATAAAAATATAATTAAAAATTTAAAAGATCA
>CAUYQG010104358.1:0-12014 GCA_963574415.1 Tarsius wallacei | reverse complement strand
TTGTCCTTCATGGCCACATCTCAGTGAGACAATGATGTTGCAGGAGTTCGCTTCTGACTGGCATCAGTATATCACCAAGAAATGTTAACTAACTCAGCCCATTTTTCTTTTTTTATCTACCAGTCTGAAACAGGAACTTCTCGGCTGAGGTCGCAGATGAGATAGTGGAAAAGTTAGCAATGCAGCATAGCTAGGTGTTCCTAACTTCTACTTTCCAAGAATTGTTACCCATATGATTAAACAGCTTTTGATGGGGGTTGGGGAGAATTACAAACAGAAGTTATTGCAAGGGTAACCCCAAAATATTTGTCAACAAGATGTACACATTGATGCAATTTTAGATAGAAGGATGGAAAGGATTTGCCTATTGATTGTCCATCTCATAAATAGTTACTTCCTTGAAAGCACAGTACCATGGCTCATGTAGATGTATCCAATTTATTCATTTCAATTAAGAATATATTGAAAGAAGTAGTAATATTACCTCACTATGATTACCCAGACCGATCTTTTTTATAATAAATCAGGTCACGATCTCCCTTGTTTTCAGTATATCTTCACTTTAAATTTTATGGAAGAAAATAAAAAGATGCTTCAATGTTGGGAAATCTATAATGGTATTAATGATCTACTTCTCAAATTAACAAAAAGTGTGTATAAAATATATACAGATATATTGCAAGTACAGTCATAAAGTACATATGGTACAACTTCCTATAATGTCAACATTTTTAAAAAGTGTAGTTGGAGCCTCACTCTGTCACCCAGACTGGAGTGCAGAGGCACGATCACAGCTCACCGCAGCCTCAACCCTCTAGGCTTAGGCAATCCTTCTTCTTCAGCCTTCCAAGTAGCTGGAACTACAGGAGCATGCCCCCATGCATGCTTAACTTTTTATTTATTGTAGAGACAGTTCTCGCCAAGTTGTCCAGGTTGGCCCCAAACCTCTGGACTCAGGCAATCCTCTTGCGTCCACCTCCCAAAGGCTGGGATAGCAGGCATGAACTGCATCCGGTCTTAAAAAATGTTTTTATTACTATGCTTCTCTGGCCAGGGCAAATAAGAATGCTGTTTCTATTTTATGCTACTACAAACAGAGTTGCAATATATATCCTCTGTCGTCTGGCTTTCTTTAGGGGAGATTTGGATTCTTTAGCATGAATTTCACTTCAGAATGGCTAGGTAAGATAGTTTATGTCTATTTGAATGTTATCTATATATTACTGAAATAATTCTCAATAATATTGTAACAATCAATTCTATAAGCAAACTATGAGAGCATTATGTATATATAATTACAGATACTTAATTCTTTGTACAACTAGATATTGATTTTAGCTTTGTGTCATCTGGTGGGTAAATTAACGGTATTTCTCCGAGTTTTAAAAAATTGCATTTCCCTATTAATGTTTTCTTTTTTAAAAATTTTTTACTTTAAAGATGTGGGATATAATCCAGGGTTAAGTATACAAATGTTCATTACGCAGTTACCTTTGTTGATGAGATGTGTCCTCCCACCCCACCCTGGCAGCTTCCCATACTGCCAATCCCTTTCTTATGGTATTATGATAATTGTTCAAGGTCCACTTATGAGTGAGAACATAAGAACAAAGAACCTTGTTCTTTGTTTCTGTGATAGATCACTGAGTATGATAGACTCTAAATCCCTCCAAGTTGCTGCAAATGGACATGTTTTCATATGTACATTTACAATTGGTATTTTCTCACTTAAGAATTTGCTATTAATAATTTTTTAATATTGGCAGGTCTGATGGCTGATAAAATGGCACTCCTTTGCTTGTTTATTCATAATTTACATTTCCCTATCAATGAGATTGGATACATTTTCGTATGTTTATTGGTAAATTTTGTCTGTAACTTGACTATTTTTGCCAATTTTCATTTCCTTATCAGGTTGGATGAACCATCATCACTTTGTATTTTGATATTCAAATGACTTCCTCTGTGTTGCAAAAAAAAAAAAGTTTACCTCCTTGACCTTTTTTATATGCTGACTACTGCCATGCATTGTATTATTAATAATCAAACATGTCCATCTATCAGTTAATGAAATCTGAATATCCACTCTTAATTTCAAAGGTTTCTTCCACCTGAATATTATGCAGTCATTTAAGTTGTATTCTAATTATTTTACTTTTTAATTTTTTACCACATTTTAAAATCACCTAGGCCATGTTCTTTTTATTTTGATCCAAAAAATTGAGATCATTACATTTTTAAATAACAAGAAATGCATACTTAAAAAAAAGTTATCTAAGAGAAAAAAATACTTCTTTTGATATTTTTACATTAATAACTGAAAAAAATAGGCTTTTAAAAATAACTTATTTGTAAGAAATCTATTACTACAAATTGTATGCATCTTCAACCACACTCTGGTTACTATACCCTCTTTTCATGTTAAATCAAGTCATCTCACTATTCTATTTTTTTTTAAACCAAGAGGACTAGGTAAATGCCCTTTTTAAATGTGATTGTAAATCACATGGGCCATCTCAGACTGTTTTAAATTATAGTACTGTAAAATTGACTTTTTTCCCCTTATTGTGCTCAGTTCTAAGAATATTAAAACATGTATTGATTTATATAAGCACCATTACAGTCAGGATGGAGAATAGTTCCACCCATCACTCCAAAAACTCTTTTACAACTTTCTCTTACTGCTGTCGTCTGAAAACCACCAATTTGTCCTTCATTATTATAGTTTCATCTTTCCAAAAACATGTAGATAATGTGTGAAAGAAACAGTGTGACATTTTCATACTGGCTTTTTTACCCAGCCTTTATTACTCACCAGGTTGTGTATAACAATAGTTTCTGTGAAGTTTTTTTAATTTGTGGCGGGGTTTTTTTGTTTTGTTTTGCTTTGGATGAATACTATTTCATTGCATGGATGTTTATTTTTCCATTCACCCACTGAAGGACATTTGGGTCCCTTCCAAGTTTTGACAATTATGGATAGAACTTTTATAAACAAATATAGGTTCTTATGTAAACATGTATTTTTACTTCTCTGGGGTTAACACTCAAGTGTGAGAATGCAAGGTTGATGCATGTGTGATTTTAAAAGAAACTGCCAAATAGTTGTCCAGGGTGGCTATTTTACTTTGTCAGGATTACAGCAACAAAGTATCAGAAACTGGGTGACTTAACAGAAGAGTATTCTCTCAGTTCTGGAGACTAAAAGATCAAAGTGTCTGCAGAGTTGGTTTCTTTTGAGGCTGAGAGGGCAAATCTGTCTCATGTTCCCTCCTTGCTTCTGGAGTTTTGCTGCCAATCTTTATTGTTCCTTGGCTTGGGATGCATCACCCATCTATGCCACCATGTTCACCTAATGTTCTTCTTATATGTATGTTTGTATTTTAATTCCCCATCTTTATAAGGACACCAGTCATATTGGATTAAGGACACACGCTATTCCAGTATGACCTCATCTTAACTAATTGCATTTCCAATTTCTCTATTTCCAAATAAGGTTACATTCAGAGGTAATGGAGATAATCATTTCAGAGTACAAATTTGTTGGTCATAGTAGAGTATTATTCCTTTCATATATTACTGAATTTAATTTTCCAATATTTAACTGAGAATTATTTAAATCAAAATTTATGAAGCATATTGGTCCGTGGGTTTGTTGATTTGCTTTGCTTTCTTTGTCTGGTTTTAGTACCAAGACAAGACGGACTCATAAAATTGGTTGGGAATTGTTTGACTCTCTTCTATTTTTTGGATGAGATGTATAAAATTTTCCATTTTTATCTATTTTTCATATGTATAATTTCTTAGATCTTTCCCTATCAAATCCATTCTGCTGTTGAGTTCATCTATTATTTCTACACTATATATCTCCATTTTAAAATTTCCATTTGTGCATGTTTTCTTTTTCTATGTTTTCCCATTTGTTTCAAGAGTGTTCATTATTGCAAATTTGAGAAATTTTATAGTAGCCGCTTAAATGTTTGAGTCAAACAATTCCATCATCTATGCAATCTCATTGTAGGCATCTGCTGAGTATATCTTCCCATCAAACTAATGTTCTCATCTTTCTTCATATGCTGAGTACTTTGGATTATATCTTGGACATTTTGACTATTATAAAACTGGGTTTTGTTTCAATCCCACAAAAACATTAACATTTTTAGTTTTGTAGTTAATATATCTGCTGAAACAAAAGGTCAGGCTGTGAATTTTTACCCATCTTCTATAGGCTGTGGCTTCCATGTCAGTTCAGTTTTTAAAGTTTTTGCAGTGCTTCAGGACTTTTTGGATTTGTCCCTTGTGTACACCACTCTGTGGTCTGTCTGGAACCAGCACAATAACCTAGTCATTAGCTCAGTTCACAAATTCTTTGATATGATAATTAGAACTAGATTAATTCATTTGCAGATCGAGATGAGCCCAAAAGTTTACAAACAACTTTATGAGTGGCCTTTCCAAACTTCTTCATGAATCTGGAGATAGTTTGTGTTTATCATTAGACAATTGATGACCTGTTGGGTTCATTTAAATAATTTAGACTCCACTAAAACGTTCTTACAAGAATCTGCTCAACTGAGAATACAAAAACAAAAAATACAAAAGAAAATAAAGCAAGCATACAAAAAACATTTTCTGAAAACCAAACTACCATTCAATTTATTCCTATGTGATAGCACCACCCTGTGGTCTTTAAAATATATTCTGTTTAACAGTACTACAAATCAGGTTTCCATCAGAATAAATCTTGATTCTTCTTTGACAAAAAAGAAAAATTGGTGGTGAGGACGTCGTGGGCATAAAGAGAAGTTGGTTATGAGTATAAACACACAGTTAGATAGAAGGAATAAGTTCTAATGCTTGATGGCAGAGTAGGGTGACTGTGGTAAATAATGTATTGTGCTTTAGAAGAGAGGGCCTGAAATGTATGTGCCCAACACATAAAAATGACTTGGGTGATGATACCCGAGAAATATTATAACTACCTTAGTGTGAAGATCTAATTGGCTTTTATTATTCTATAAAAAAGGCAGCATCTCATTTTATACAATAGATGAAGTGCTCTTCTGAACATGGCAGAACAGTTGGGCTTTATAAGGTATAAACAAAGAAAACACTTAAGAAAAGCAGGTTGGTTAACATCAGGTTACTTTGGATTACTCTCTAAGTAAAGGTGAAAGAGAAAACATACTGTTTACAGGCTCATGTTGACTGTGTTTTTCCACTTGCTTGCTGGGAATCTCCTATTTTCAGGAAAGTGTTCTCTAGTGTTTCATGACTAGGTTGCATTAAAACAGGGAGTGAGAACAAGTAGTTCTAGAATGTGATTCTTTAAATGGAGGAAGTAGTGCAATTTGAGAACACAGTTGTGTTAGAGATGTTGCCAAAGTTAGCCACTGAGTGGGCCAAAGGATCCCTTAGGTATTGTAAGGATTTGGATTTGGCATGAAAGACCCAACATTCCATCAAATTACAAGCTACTGAGAGTGATATCCTAATTACAGTGTTATTCTGCTAAGCAAAAGATAGAAACATAAGCGATGAAAAAATTAAGAGAGGCAGAAGTCTCCTTATGATGGGGAGTCTTGTTCTGATGGCTTAGGAGAAGCTGTCCACAGGGTAAAGTTGTCAGCTTCTCTCATCCTGGTTTGCAATTTGAAGATCCCTGGTTATGCATTGGGCTTTTCCGTGAACTCTCTGAGGTACATCAGGCGCAGTGTTATCTCTAGAAATTTCCATTGAGTTGTACAGCTCAAACTATAGGACTTCAAGAACAGAACTGTTCTTGCTGTTAGTGGGAACCAGACATTGGAAGAAACTAGAAGAATTCAGGATCCAGTCCAGTCTACATACAGATAATAAATATTCCAAAACAATGAATAGGGCTATAATCTAATAACAGATATGTTACAATTTTCATCTGAAAGATATTTTGTTCTCTATAGTCACTCCAATTTCTATCAGATGTATTCATAGTAAGACTAATTTGTCTGCACAATAAATTTAGTCTAATCAAACTCTGCCTGATTATGTAAGTGTAGCAAGTATAGTGATTGACCAGATAGGTTCTTTTTAAATTTGCATGCTGGACTTTTCATAATAAATTTCAGATTAGACTTTTAAAAGCCCTCAAGGCTGGAAAGTCAAACCAAGAACTCACCATTAAACTTTGCCTGTAATACAAATAGTTTGGTGAATTTTCTCTTCTTGAGTGCCCTAAATAGTCTGAGAGTTCTGGGCCTGCCACGAAGGGAAATATCTTATTTACTGTGAAGATGGGAATTCTTAAAGTTAGATATTCTTTGTTTTAATATATTCTCAGACATGGTATTATGGTTAAAGCCTTATAACCAGTATTTTCAATTATATCCTGTTAAAGAGAACAGATTCATATTATCTTATGCAAATAACTCTATTCCCATAAAATAAAAATATTCACAAATAGCTTTATGATTTCTGAAAGTATCAGTAGAGAGAAAAAGTAAAGTCATCAATTTCTTCATTAGAGTTTTGAAAATTCTTACCCAGTTCAATGACATGATCTTTTCTTATATTTTAATTTTATTTTAAAGATGTGGGGTACAATCAGGGTTAGTTATACAAATAGTTACTGTACAGGTAAAGTTTGGGCCTCACTTTGGTCTCCATGTCACCTGTTTGAGATCAGTACTCTTATTGAAGAAGTGTGCCCCCGTCCCCCACCACTCCCCTAGCAGTTTCCCACCTCTCCCAATCCCTTTCTCATAGAATGATAACTCTTTGGGTCTGCTTATGAGTGAGAACATGTGGTACTCAGTTCTTTGTATCTGTGATAGATCACTGAGTATTACAGACTCTAAATCCATCCAAGTTGCTGTGAAGTTCATAATTTTGTCCTTCTTTAGGGCTGCATAATATTCCATCGTGTATATACATGTACCACACTTTAAAATCCAGTCTGCGTTCAATGGGCAGCACGGTTGGTTCCGTGTTTTTGCTATTGTGAATAGTGTAGCAATAAACATGCACATGCAGGTATCTTTTTTGTAGAATGATTTGAGTTCCTCCAGGCATATTCCCAGAAGGTGTGGGGAGATAGAGCGGAGATCACCTCTGGGTCCCAGGTTGGAGGCGCAGCAGAGAGGGGATGGAGGAAGGCCAGTGCAGGTATCTTCCAGTCCTGGAACAGAGAAAATGGCAGCAGTGGTTAGTGTCCCCTCGCCCCAGGGGATGGAATTCAGCTCCAGATTTCCTCGCTGCACCCACCCAAGGCGCCCTCGGCCAGCACCTGACCCACTGCCGCGGGTGGTGGTGTGGACAAGGTGCCAGGTGCTGGGAGCAGCTGACCTCGGCTGCCTCCTCCCAAGAGACCCCCTAAGAATGGCTGAGGATCCTGCATGCCGGGGGGCTCCGATCTCAGGGCAGTGGGGGGTTGCTGCCGCCTCCGCAGGGGAACCCTGGGTGCTTGATGCAGAGTCTCTTCTCAGATGGACTTTCACTCACCCACTCACACAGACTGTCTTGGTGGACACTCGCCCTTGCAGATACATTCACGCTCCCACCGGTTGCATCACCGTCTTGCCTCCAAATGATGACGTGGTCTTCAAATTACCAGTAGAAGTCTGTATTTCTGAGTACTGGTCAGTCTTTTTCATGAATCTCCTTGGAGAAAACAATTTTGGACTGTAACTGATGAAAAACACTTCTTACAGAGAAGAATCAAATTTAAAAATTGTCTGTGAATGGCAAGACTTAAAATGGCCCTGGTCAAAAAATCTGATGAGTACTTATTATAGTAATAATGCAATTGATAAGAAATCTGCTTATATCTGTGGCATACAACATTTTAACATAAGGACCAGAATTATGACTGATAACATTATACCAAGACATATCAGATTTCTAGGGATTTTACAATGTCTTGCATACTCATATTGATAACATATCTATCCAATATAACTTAAAGAAGATTTAGTATCACTCAATGGAAAATACTTTTCATATACTTTAGCATATCTAATAATACTATGAATGGTTTAAGAGAATACTAAAACACAAAATGACAAAAATTTTGACTTCAAAAACTTATGCCAATCATAATTTAAATTAGCATAAGAAACACTAAGCCAACATAGTAAAAGTTGAAATAGGAGTATTTTCCAAAAGGAATAAGTGAATGTCATACATGGGTACCAGAACAACACGTGAGGATAAGCTCATCTGACATGAAGACACTGCATTCAGATCCTTATGAGTCCAAGACTCCACCTAAGGTAATCTTTTGAGCCTGAGATTTATGGGAAAGGGTTTATGGAAGTTGAAATCCAAGGACAGCTGTCCTTAAACCAGAGAGCCAAAGTTAGGGTTCAAAATGTTATCATAAATGTCAGCTGTCAATGTACCCTAATGGACTTCATTTATTCAACAAATATTTATTTATATCAGGTATTGTGGAAACTGCCACTGAAGAAAAGTATACAATTTTAAAAAAAAGTTCCTGTCTTTATTGTACTTATTTGCCAGGTAACTTACCAAGTGGCATTGTGGTTTTCCATAAACCTACTTTTAATACCAATTTCATTTGTTAAAGGAATTATTCAATTTAATCACATATCATACATACATATACAAATGGAATGTGCTTTTATATTTGAATTATTTCATTGAATATTACATACATGGATGAAATGTGTTATTTATTCTGCTCCGGAAAGTTTGAATAAGAGAGAATTGCCACACAAAAAAAAGACATAACAAAAATAGATTAGAAAAATTTGGAGGGAAAGTCTAGAAACATTTTGCACTAAGAGTAGTCCTCAAGGATCTTTAAATTTCACCTAATTTATTAAAACTTACCTAATAAATTATAAACAAGGCTTATATAATTGAGACATGAAAAGCAAAACTGAACCCCAATTTGCTAAGCGGTGGAAAGACAGTGAATATGGACTGTCTCTGGTTGATGTGTGGATACATTTACACTGTAAGTTAGAATGAAGTACTTAGTCATGCTTGTATCTTTTTGTTTTAGGATTCGTCTTTCTATCCAATTTCTTCAAATCAATGACCCACTCCTTTATCATCCAATAGTGGTTTTAGGAGCTTTGGCTGAGCATCACTTTTGTTTTTGTGCGCTCTGTGTCTTCATCTTTTACGTGTTACTGACTTGCCTGAAATTTAATTCCTGTCTAGATATGTGTTTGTTAATACTTTGCTGTCCTTACTGACGATACTCATATACTCATATTTCTATCTACGGTGTTTGACCAGCAACTGCGATATATTGAAAAACGCACTGACCAACACAATATTGAAAGAGAACAAAGTCAGAGGACTGACACTACTCTACTTCAAGACATCATAAAGCTACAGTAATAAAGTCAGTGTGGTGGAACAGAACAGAGGGTGCCAGAAATGGAACCACACAAAGTTGGTTGATCACTGATAAAGGGACAAAGGCAATACAGTGGAGAAAGATAGTCTTTTCAGCAAATGGCCTGAAAAAGCTGGACATCTCATGCAACAGAAATGACTCTAGTCACAAGACCCTAACAAAAATTAACTTACAGTAGATCATAGATGTAAATGCAAAACGCAAGGAGCTAGGAGCAGTGAGGGATGAATCAACAACAAAGCACAGAGGAATTTTAGGGCAGTAAAACATTCTATATTATTCTATAATAATTGTGGATATGTGTCATTATACCTAGAATGCACAACCACCAAGAGTGAACCCTAATGTAAACTGTGACTGATAACATCAATGTAAGTTCATCAATTGTAAGAAAAGTACCACTCTGGTGGGAATGTATATGTGTGGGAGTTGTGGTATCTGGGAACTCTCTGGACTTTCCATTCCATTTTGCTGTGAACCTAAAACTTCTCTGAAAAATAAAGTTTATTTTTTAAAAGCACTGAATGCTTACGAAGTTTTCCTGGGGGAGAAAGTCGCAACCAGGCAGGGAATAAGTGTGTTACCAGCACCAAATCTCAAACAGTTAACTGGGTTGATGCAAGTGATGATATAATTGTGACACTATTTGTTGACTTTAATATGTATTTTTGCTTAACATTTTCCTTTAAGAAATCCTTTCTTTGGGTAGAAAAAGTTGACTTTTGGGCAGACTGTCACTAGGAAACGAACGCACTTTTAAGAAGAAATACTAATTCTTTCTCAGTGATGCTTCATATAAATTTTCCCTGATTTCAGTAAAATTTAAGCTTTACTTAAACTTAAGCTTTGCTTAAACATTGCCAGATTCTACCAGAAATTTCACCTCTTGGCATCAGGGACCAGGATCATGGAAGACAATTTTTCCATGGAGGGGGGCATTATCAGGTGTTAGATTCTCATAAGGAGTATGCACTCTAAATCCCTTGCATATGCACAATTCACAATAGGGTTCACGCTCCTATAAGATTCTAATGCTGCAGCCGATCTGACAGTAGACGGAGCTCTGCTGGCCTGCAGCTCGCTTCCTACTGTGTGGCCTGGTTCCTAACAGGCCACTGACTGGTCTACAGCCTGGGGACTGAGGAACCCTGCTTTAGACAGTGCTCTTATCTGGTATTCAGTTTTACTAGGTGTTCTTAAAAGGGAAAAAATAAGTGAAACGCAAACATTTGATGAAGTATTCATTTATAAACTTACAGGTTTAAGAATCTGGTTTCACATTTTCAAAAATAAAAGTTCAAGTCACCACCATCTCCCAAAATGTGTATTCTACTAAGTCAATGTATGCACTCAGATTGGTGGTAGATAATCACCTAATCATCTTCCATGAAAATGAAAAAGGTAAGACTCAGAGAAAACTAAATCAGTTTTGCATTTATTTCTCTTTTCTTTTAGATTTGAATATTATAAAGCTGGATTTTCAAAAAAGCTGTACTGGCTTTGAGGACCACAACCTTCAATCTTGTAATCTTGATAAACATATTTTCCAGAAGACCTATCATCGTGAAATCTTATTACTGGAGACAAAACCCCCTTTATTAGTGACTTTGCTAACTTGTAAGGTGAGTACTTTCTGACCTAAATTTTCCCACAAAACAACTAATTCTACAGTTAAGAACTTTTGATACACATTATATTGTATGGTGTCAATAAGTGAAAAATTGGAAGTTGAATCATAGATATAACTCGCTGCAATGCACACTCAAAGAGAAAAAGGGATGGTGGTTTTCACTTGCAATCTTTTCCACTGTTTTTGCAACCACAGTTAATGGGCACCTTTATGGCCCTCCCATCATTGGCCGGCCTCTTCAAGGGGTCCTCAGGCATCAAGAACCTGTAGCATGCCCTTCCTTTGACCTAGAGATAACATAACGTGTCTCTGTTTATTTCCAGGGACTCACTATTTTTGTTTTCTTCATGTCCCTGCAACAGAAAAAAATAAGTCTTTAGACAAAAAAAAAAAAAAAAAATCTGCCTGACTAATGGAAGCAATGATTAAATCTGCCTTGTCAGAATTTTGTCCATCCAGGCCTGTAGATTTCAGACACAACCAAAAAGCCCTTCCCCAAATCCTAGTGTTCTGCTTCAGTCCTACCCCACTCCGAGGTTATCAGCAAACGAAGAAGCAGCAGCAGTCATAGTTGAAAGTTTAAAAATTTCTCATTTAGCCTAGCCCCAGAATAAATGTGCCCAATTAAACCAAGTTATAACATAACTGAATCATTCATAGTCCAACAGCAAAGATATTGAAATTAATATAGGTATGAAAGGAGTCAGGTCATAGATTTTAAAAATTATATTAAAGATAAATTTTTACATGTCATAACTGTGTTTCAGATTTGGGTGCTATTACCTTTTGGGATGTAAAGAAAAAAGATTAGTGAAAAGTTGAAAGCAATTTTTAAAAACTTGAATGTTATAAATTTTGGCTTTTTATATATAGCTTCAACTTTACTGAAAGTTAGCATTGACTTAGACATTATGTTTCAAAAGCATTGGTGAAGAAAAAGAAGCAAGATTTTGAGAAATGCAACTGCTTAGATTTAGAAACTAGACAACTAGCAACATCTAGTGGTCATTTCCA
>CAUYQG010104354.1:0-17024 GCA_963574415.1 Tarsius wallacei | reverse complement strand
GTGGCCGCTTCTGGCCACCGCAGCCTCGACCTGCTGGGCTGTGGCGATCCTTCCAAGTAGTAGGAACTACAGGCATGCGCTACCATGCCAGGCTAATTCTTTTTTTTGATTTATTGTAGAGATGAGGTTTTGCCTGCCCAGGTGGGTCTCGAACCCGCGGGCTCAGGCAATCCACTCACCTCAGCCTCCCAAGGCGTGGGATTACAGGCTGAGTCACCGAGCCCGGCTTGCAGTTTCCATTTTTAAGTTCAACTTTGAGGTTGTTTATTTGTTTGAGACAAAGTCTCGCTCTGTTTGTCCAGGTTGGAGTGCAGTGGTGAAACCATAGTTCACTGCAGCCATGAACTCCTGCGTCCAAGTGATCCTCCTGCCCTGGCTCCCAAGGAGTTGGGATTACAGGCATGAGCGGCCACACCCCACCCAACTTTTAGTTTTTTAAAATCGATTAGTTTATTAGGAATTCAAATGTTATAAAATAGTTTAGTAGTAATAAAATATAAGTGTGCAGTTTTTAAGTGTCTGGTCGTTGCTAAGGGAAAAAGTGTAACTTTTTTGAAGGCTTAAGAAAAATTATTTCTTGGGATGATAACTTTTATAAAATTTAAGATTAGTGTTATTTTTTAAATAAATAAATACATGAGTTAATAAATACGAGTTAATATTCAGAAGGTACAAAATGGTCATATGGTGAAAAGTTGCTCTCTCATTTCTGTCTTGATTCCCCATTTTCTCTCCCCTAGAGTCATGGGGTGTTTTTATCTTCTTGTATATAATTCCTCCTTTTTAAAAAAGAAATTATTGGTACTGTGCTATACATTGTTATGAACGCTTTTTTCACTTAATGACATATGCAGTCATGCATTGCTTAGTGATGGGGATAAGTTCTGAGAATTGTGTTGGTAGGTGATTTTGTTGTTGTGTAAACATCATAGAATGTACTTACACAACCCTAGATATGTAGCCTACTAATATGATATATGGTACAGATTATTCCTCCTAGGCTGTAACCTGTATAGCATGCTACTGTACTGAATATCATAGGCAGTTATAGCACAAAGGTAAATATTTGTGTATTTAAGCATATCTAAGCATAGAAAAAGGACAGTACTGCTAAGGAAGGGAGGGGCATACCTCATCAACAAGAATACCTGCATAATGAACATATGTATATCTAGCCCTGAATTGTACCCCACATCTTAAAAAAAAAAAGACAGTAAAAATATGATGTAATCTTATGGGACTACCATATTATATGCAGTCCATAATTGGCCAAAACGTTGTTATGCAGTGTATGACTGTATTAGAGTATTTCATAATGGTATTTTAAGAGTTTCCTCATTCCCCTCCCCCAGGTCATTACTGTATGGTGTTTTTTTGTGTGGATGAGCCATAATTCATTAAACATTAGTCTCATACCTGTACTTGCTCTGTAAACAACATTTATTCATATTAGTTGAACTCTTGAATTGAATTTAACTATGCAGGATATTTTAGGAACCAGCTGTTCTTGGTGGGTTAAGTATTCTAACTAGCTGAGGGGATTTTCCCTTCTTTAAGAAGCAAGATGTTTAAGATTTAGTCATTTTGGAAATGAATCTTTCTAAAATGTGTTATATAACTATAGCATGTATTTCTAAACAGTAAAATAGTGGGCACTTTTCTTAATGGTTTTAACACAGTTGTCAACATCAATTATTATTTGGGAATGTAGAAGTGATATTTCAGGAGATTTTGCTGGTTTTGCTTTACTAAGTAGCACTGTTTTGGCGTCTGTCTTTAAATATATATATATCTTATTTGCTTTCTAGATTTTTTTTTTCCTCTTTGCCTCCTTTGTTTCTGATGTGGCTGCCTCTAACATCATATTTCTTTTTCCTTCAGTACTTACTCTCTATTGCTTCCTAGTTTCCCTTCTAATTTGCTTTTTAACTTTTTGGTGGGCAAATAGTCAGATAGCCAGGAAAGGAATATTTATTTCTTTTTTTCCCTTAAGTCAGAGTTTTGCTGTGTCACCCAGGCTAGAGTACAGTAGCACAATCACAGCTCATGGCAGCCTCAGACTCCTGGGCTCAAGTGATCCTCCTGTCTCAGCCTCCTGAGTAGCTGGGGCTATAGGTGCACACCACCACATTTGGCTAATTTTCCTATTTTTTGTAGAGATGGGGTCTTGCTTTGTTGTTCAGGCTGGTCTCTAGTACCTGGGCTCAGGCAGTCCTTCTACCCTGGCCTCCCAAAGTGCTAGGATTATAGGCATGTGCCACCATGCCCGGCCCAGGAGAGGAATATTTCTGAAATAAAAATAGACTTGGAGTGAAGGCCTGATGGAGCTTTCCTGCTGATGAAAATGCATGAGCATTTTGGTATTCTGGATATTTAGAGGGCCTTTTGCCTCCTGATTATTATTGTGTTCTAGAACAGCTCTGTTCAGTAGAACTTTCTGTGATGATAGAAATGTTTCATATCTACCCTGTCCTTTACAATAACCACTAGCCATGTGGCTCTCTAGCACTTGACAGGTGGCTAGTATGACTAACTGAAATTTTAATGTTAATTGAGTTAAATTCAAATAGCTACATACGATAGCTAGCTATGTGTTGGATGACATAGTTCAAGACTCTAGTTAATTAACTTTTATACATCATGCTTATTAAAGTAGAGTTTAAATTAGGATGCTATTATTTTATTGTGCTAAGAATACATTTACAATATTGAAAGGGAGACAGTTTGGAATGTAGATGATCAAATTAGCTTAAATTGGAAATGCCTTTTCATATTAATATTACGATTATTTCAAACTGTAACATTTTAAAGCCATTGGTGCCAGTGTGTGTTTATGGTTTATAGCTGTGGCAAAGCTTGAGTTCTTTTGGTAACTAGGGTGAAATTAGTAGCACTCTAACTTTATTTATAGGACTTGGTTAGACATTTGCCTGAGTGCCAAAAACTCCTACAAATAACTTTGACCTTCCCTTGACAAAAAGTCAAGGGATAAAATGTTCCATAGTTGGAGATATCAGTTGTATCTGACATACACAATATATTGCTGTCTAATAGACAAGAAAACAAATGCATAAATAATTAGAGATTTTAATAACTGCTAGGAAGAAAATCAACAGGGCACAGTAATAGAGAATATAGGATTATGCCAAAGTAAAGACTTCCAACTAGATAGAGAAGTCTGGAGAATTGCATTTGAGGAAGTGATATTTAAGCTGAGACCTGAAAGATAAGAAGGAGCCAGTGTTGCAAAAAGTGAAGGTAGAGTGAGGAGGGATTTCACAAAGAGGAAATGAAGGGGGTACCTGGTATGGAGGTGATGGATGGACTTGCTCTAGGTCAGGAACTGACACAAGATCAGTGTATTTAGAGCAGCGATGAGAGGAGATAAGGGTATGAAAGGAGATGGGAGAGGTGGGCACCTAGACCGTATAGGCCATTATATGGAATTTGAATAGAAAAAAAAAATTGTGTAGTGGTACTATAGAAACAGGAGAGTGGTATGATCTGATTTTTGTTTTAAAAAGCTTCTTTAGCTGCTGTGTGATAAATGTTTTGCAGGGGCACAACAATGGACGTGGGGGAGCTATTGTGAAGTCCAGAAAAGAGACGATGGTAGCTTTGGTTAAGATGGTGATAGTGGAGATCGAGTGAAGTCAGACCACAAGACTTACTGTGGATAGGATGCAAAGGATGAGGGAAGGGTCTCTGGCTTTTAAAACTGCCATTTAGTACCATCTATTGAGGCAGAATAAGCCAGGGGCATTCCAGATTTCAAGGGGGGTTGGTGGTAGAGAATTCAGGACCCAGTTTTGGGCATGTTGTGTTTGACATGGCTGTGCGGCAGCTAAGAAGTTGTATTGCAGCTTGGGAAGAGGTCTAGGCTAGGAATATAACAGTAATTCTTAGCAAGCTAATGGTATTTGATGCGATGGAAATGGATGAGACAACTCAGAGAGAGAAGAGAATGAATGACTCAGGACTGAGCCCCAAGGAACACTTCCTTTTTAGAGGTCTGTTAAGGGAGAAGCCAGAAAAAGATACCAAGGAGGAGTAATCATGAGGCATGGAAAAAAACAAAAAACAAGATTGTAGTATCTCAGAAGCCAAAAGAAGAAAATATTTTAAGATGGTTGTCAACTTTGTTCAGTCCTGCTGAGATCACATAAATTGAGGACAGCAAAATGTCCATTGGATTAAGTAATATGGAAGTAATAAGCCTTGATAAGTTGACTGAATGGAGAAGAGAGCTTGGAAACTTAATTTGAGTAGATTGAAGAAGAATTGAGAGGTGAAAAAAGTAGAGACAGGTATAGATTACTTTTTCGAGAAATTTCACTGTGATGCAGTAAACAGGGTAGGTAGCTGGAGGGAGGTGAAGGGGGTCAAAGGAGAAAAAACTCATGGTTTATTTGGTCATTTACCTATTGTAAGACATTTACATTTCAAACTTTTTTTTTTTTTTTGCTTTTAAAGATTGCTTTAATGAACTTCCTTCTATACTTGTGGGGACTTTCTAAGATAGGCTACTTGGTAGGTGGAATTGCTGAACCATGGAACATGCACATTTCAAAATTTAATAGATATTGCCAAACTAACTTTCTATGTAGTGGTACCAATTTACACTTTCCCCATCAGAGGGGACAGTATGAGAGCAGAGGGGAGGTTTTCTGAGGATGCAACATAAATTTGTTTTGGGGCATGATTATGATGAGTAAAGAGGGGAGAGACCAATGATGCAGGAGAGAATGGATGATTGACAGAGCTGCCAAGTGTTTAGGTAGATGCTAGGGAGTGAAGTACGAATAGTGACATGGACCTTTGATGGGAGACATACAGCCTTCATTGTAGCAGAATGTAAGCGGGAGGAGATGGATGTATTTCTAAGTAGGATTTTTAGATTTGGTGCTGAGAAGATTCTGAATGCTCCTCTTTTTAAACTACATATTTAGATAGAAAATTAGCTACGAGTGGGTGGTGAGGCGAGAATGAAGCAGGTTTGAGGAGAAGGCAAGAAGTAGTCATTTTGGAGAGTAGGAAAACTTAAAAGGGCAGCTTGGTAGGATTCCTCAGCATTGTCAAGTACCTGTTTGAGGTTTGTGATCCTGAATATGTAGTGAAGTCAGGTTGGTTATGTGATTTTACTCCAGCAACATTCAGCGGATTGGGCACAGGTGCCAGAGAAAGCAGATAATTATATTTAACCAGCCTTGGAGTTTACCAGATGACAGTGATGGAGAGGACAAATGATTGAGGGTATTTGCAAGAGAAGGATTATAATTATGGAAGATGGCATCAAAGTTGGACAAGAAGGGGTGGAAGACAGAACTACAGAGGGTAGATAATAGAACAGTGGTTGGGATGGGAGGACTTCATGAGGTAAAATAAATTGGAGTGGAGGGGATACCAGAACTAGTTAGTTAGATGTCAGGGAGGTCCTTTTAGAGTATGACTGAAACATTATAAGGAGAAACCGGTGTCTTAAGATAGTACAGTAGTATTTTAAGCTGAGAGGAAACGAAGTAAAAAGAGCCCCATTCTTTCCTCTTTTTTTTTTTTATGGCAAATTCAGGAACAGTTCTCTAACTTAGTTTTGTTGTGATGAGTGTTTTATCTCTACCAATCCTGAAAGTGAAAGGAATATAAAATTATATACTGAGGGTTGCCTCTGATTTCTTTTGAAAAATTTTTAGTGCCTGATGTTCCAGGTATATTTTTTGCTGGCTCCCCAGATGTGCCCACTTTCCCCCACCAGCTTTTTACAACCACAGAGAAACTTGCATAAAATAAGTGATGTCTTGGATTATTAGACTTTGAGGCATAAAATCTAAACCGTGACTCCAAACCCTTTTTGCTCCAAACTCTTTCAGAATCTTCACACTATAAAATCTAGCACTTTGAGAAGCTGGAACTCAGGATACAAGGTTAGACTTATTGGCAGCACCCATATTGCTGTCCCAGATCATCTGATTTTTTTTCTCAGAAGCAAGCATGCCAGAGACTTTCTCTGTGGATCCTCCCTAGAAGAGTTTTCTTCTCTAGTGTTCAAATTGACGCATTCTCTCCTCTGACCAATAGAGAAGCCGATAAGCTTCAGAGTACAGTCACACATTCTGATAACTTGTTCTCCTGATAGAATGAGGTATGTATGCATTTTAATCTGTCTGATTCTTTTCAGAATGTCTTTGTGGTATGGATTTATTACACTTTTTTGTCTTTTAATATGAATCCCATGTAGTTATAACATGTGGGTATCCTTTATTTGACTTTGACAATTGGATATACAATTTTTTTCTCCTATTTCAGTTCTTTTTTTTAAAGTGGAAAAATGTGGACATGCAGGAGCATGAATAAAAAAGATCCTCAGCTTGAGTTTTTGTTTTTGTAGGTGTGTATGAAGGAAACAGAAGAGTTTTATTTCTGATCAGACTTACCACCTAATTTTAAACATTATGATCAGAAAAGGAACAGATATATTTATAATAGGAATTTGGAAACCCTTCCTGTGGTTCCAAAGAAGTTTATAATGATTCTAGCCATGGAAGTTTTAGAGGTAGTTTTCAGAGGTTTTTGAATTTTTATTTATTTAATTATTTAATTTTTTATTTTAAAGATGTGGGGTACAATTCAGGGTTAGGTATACAGTTTTTTTAAATTTAAACTTTTCCTGCTTTATTTTGAGGGTTTCTTTTCTCTGTATTTTTCTCCTGCAGATATGTTTTTATCTTTATCCCATCCCAAACTTGATTAAAAGGTAACACCATAAAGTTACAGTATGAATATACAAAATTTCATTCTATTTATTGATACTTGGTGAAGAATGAATGAATGCTGAGTAATAAACTCTTCAAAGAATTTGAAAAAAACTAAAACTGTGTCAATGTGGCTTTAATTTAGTTACTTAGAATGGAGTATAGAGAGGGTTGCTGACTTAAGATTTGGGGCATGGGGGCTGTGACATTAGAGGAAAGTTGTGATTATGGACATATAAAAGAGTCTAAGTAACATTTTATGGAAAGTCATGGTTTATTTTATTTATTTTTAAATAGAAAAAAAAACTGTCTCTGTTTTAGGCTTGGAAGTTCTTACTCCTCTTTTGCTCTAGAAATGAGGTAATCCTTCAGAGGAAGCAGAGAGGTTCTGCGCAAAGAAAAAGGAAAAGGTTGGGGATAAGGCTAAGAATACCTACCTGTCTTACCTCTTCACGTTTCAGTGAGCTGGGAGTTTAAGGTAGGAGGAAAGAAAAGGCATTATAAATTCTCCTGCAGAAGGTACATATTTAGTGTGGAAGAAAAAGTAAGGTGATTTTATTTCTAGCCTAGGAGAAAACGAAACTCCACCTTGGCAGGTAACGAAGACCAGAGCATCACAGTGGGAAGTGTCAGGTAGGGAGAGTCAATGTGCCTGCTCGGGGCCTAACCTGAGTATGAGACTTGCAGACCTTACTTGGAGATTTTATAAGCAGGACGGAGCTGTTTCAACGTGTCTGAGGAGGAACCAGAACCCTGAGGCAGCAGGAAGGTAGTAAGCCTCTTGTTTTTGTTTGTACTTTTGTTTTGCTTTTCCTTTAATGAGTTGGAGTGGAATATTCCTCAAAACACATGATTCTTTGAATATTTTGGGCACCTACTATGTGCCAGGTAATGTGAAAAGACTCCATGGCCAAAAATAGATGAGCTAAGACTAGATCTTAGGTTTCCACCCTGGAAGATGTAGAAAGGAGATGAGATTGGTACAGGAATACCTGCAGCAGTAGCCGGCAGAGGTGGTCAATGCCATGTTATAAACACACGGCCCCACAGAAGAGGAAGAGCTCACTCATACCTGGGATGGGCTTTTGGGTTTGAATGTAGAGAAATGGGACAGGGAAGTAAGGAATAAGCATAGGCATTGATAAATGGAGGATAATTCATTTATTTCTGAATAAAAACCTTTAGGACAGGTGATTTGAAAATACTTGCTCACCATTGGATATAATGGATGAAAGCTTGCCTCGCATATAGGAGACACTTAATAAGTGTTTTAACTGAGTTAAAGTTAGGAAATGTGGTCACCAGGAATGTGGCAGATAGTTTACATAGTCATATTATTTGATCTGATTACAACAACTCCAAAGAGAGTATAATTCCCATTTTTTAGTTGAGCAAACAGAAGCCTAGACAGACTAAAAATTTCTCCAGGCCATAATGATAATAATTATAGATCCAGAATTCAAACTCAGGCCTTGTATCCTACCCCCTCTGCATACCTAGTAAAGTGTGTAACATGCTAGGGGCTCAAGATCCACTTGACTCCAAAACCCCTGTTCTATTCCCCTTCAGAAGGATGGCTATGTTGATCTGAACTGGGGTGGTAGTAATAAAAAAGACGAAAATCTTATTTGAGTTTATATCTAAGTTTCCTGTGTTTTAAAATCTTATAAGATTAAGAATTATTAGTGTTGAAATGTTATTAAAAAAAATAGTGGTGTCAGGATGACATTGTGGCTCTGAGCAGGTTCTGTTGCATGCTTGGCTTCTTCAAGGGACTCCAGAAGAACTGGGGCAGAGGGGAAGCTTGGCTCACTGGCCTTGATCTTAGAGGGCAGAGTTTTTTGATTGCTTCATTCATGTTTAAACGAACTCATCTTAAACTAATTTATATCTAGCACTAGAAACTGGTGCTGGTGGCTTATTACTAACCCCGCCCATCCCTGTCTTTTGCAATAATCTTTGTGAGGGGTGATTGTGTCTCTAGAAGTAGAATTACAGAGATTCCCTGAAGGCAAATACAGAGAGAGTGTGCTGTACACTCCAGTTTAGACACTCAGGGCTGGGAACTCCCAGAGAGAGAGAGAGAGAGAGAGGAGAAAAGGAAGGAGGGAGGGGTAAGGGAGGGTGAGAGGGAGGAGAGAGAACAACAGAACAGTCAGCTAGAGAAGAGGGAGGAGGGGGGAGGAGGAGACTGGTCGTTTTTTTAGGATTTTTTTAAACTCAAGTGATTTGGGGGGAGGTTTCCCCACCTTGAACCCTTGCCCCCATTCTGGCACCTTCTCTCCTACGGTTCACTGAAGTGCCTTTTTGCAGTCCAGGATCAACTGCCCGCTGAGTTTGAGCAGCCCGGTCTGACATGATGTACCTCTGGGTGAGTACAGAGTGCTGTGGGTGAGGGTTTGCACTTGCACATATAAGGAGTGGAAAGCTGCGAGGTTCTGCTCTTGCACAAATGGCCTTCCTCACAGAGCACAGACTGCCAACATCCCCTTTGATTCACAGGTGTGAGGATTTTAAACCCTAGCAGTGACTGTGACATTGTTGTTTTTTTATCCTAATGTTGTTTATCTTGTCAGACTTAGGCACAAGGGCTAAACTCCCTGCGCAGTGCCCTCCCCTGGGTTTGGTAGGTTTGGAGAAGGCAAGTGGGGCAAGTGCAGTGAGCTGGTTACTTCAGAAGCCGTAGCCTGCCTGGTGGGTCAGACTCTTACTTGTATTTTATTTTGGAGGCATTGACCTTGATAATCAAGCCATTTCTTGAGATATTGAGAGCCAATAGGTAGCAAGATTCTTAATTAGGAATAAGTTCTTGTAAATTGTTATAAAATATTTTTTATTGTCCTTCCCCCACAGTCCTGTGAAGTAGGACTAAGTCACAAAGATGACTTACTCATAGTTAGAAACCTAGTCTGTAGCAACTAGAATAGTAATTAATAATCAGACATTTTCAAGCATTGTATGTATTTGCCAGGAACTTAATACCTTACATTATTTTAATTTACTATTGATTGTGGCATTGTAATTTGGGACGGAGGGAAACATTCTGGGATTGGAGAAGTTTGAAAATTATAAAATGTGATAACTTCGGGAGAATGACAGCGAAAATAATAAAGAATGCTCTCCCTCTGCCCACCCCCCCATTTGAAAACAAGAGCATCTTATAGTCCCTTGCAAAGATGGCCGTATTTCTCTTGAGCAGACAGCTGTTGTGTGTTGCTAAGGGAGCTTACTAGATGTGAAGCCCTTGGCTACTAGCCAGCTTTTGGAAGTTTCCCTTTACCCTTTGCCCTTTAGCCCAGATATCTGGAATTGCTGGAACCTACTTGGCTCAAGCAGGCTAAATTTATAAATATCAGAAGACAGATTTTAACTGGGTTTACAGAGATGGAGCTTGGTTATGGGGGGGTGTGTGTGTGTGTTGGAAGGGGCTCCTTTTCCTGCTTTTCCCTTCATGTTTGAATATGACCTTGAAATAATTCCCTCTCCTCTACTGATTTATTTTTGGAGTATTTGTAAGAACATTGAAGTTTTCTGACACACTAATGTGTATTAAGTAGTTTCCACCTCCTGCGAACTAGTCGTCTGTGTCTAGGCTCTTTGCGATCTTGTGTGTGGGGTTGATCAGCACTGGTGACCTGAAGGATGGGCTATTCTGTCTTTTAATTTGTTTGGAAGAAGAGTTATGAAAGGAAGCAAGTTGAATTAATCTCATTTCCACTCTCTTATGTTTGATGAAAGCAGACAGTGACAGTCTCCTTAGTTATTTCCTTCATGCTTATATTACAATTATTTGTATATTTATCTCAATTCTCTTTACTTATTAGCCCTAGAACAGAGCTTCCCTACCAATGTGCCACATGCTAGATTGAGATACAAATATGCCCAGGTAACTTCTCCCCACAACCCTTGGAGCAGCCAGGTGGGGCTTGGGATTCCCCTAGACACTTTGATCATATACACCCTAATTTGTTTGCCACTTGATGCCTTAAAAATATTATTTCCCATGTGTAACCATGATACCAGAAAGTTTGGGTAGCACTGTCTAGAAAATGCAAAAAGTAGGTCAGCCCTGTCTCTTTATTTGCATCATCTAGGCCAGTGTCCCACACATTTGTAGACCTCAGTGAGGATGTCCAGAAGGAGCCACAATTTAATAATACCCAGATGTAGAGAAGGAAATCTAGGTGGCCAGACATTAAGTGGGAGGCACTGAGGACCTGCTGTGGACTAGGAACAGGGGATGAGAGTTTTAGCCGAGGTGTAGCCAGTACCAACCCATGTGACTTTGGGCAATCATTGAACTGCTCTGAGATTCAGTTTTCACATCCAGAAAATTGGAGTTATCTTCTCTGTAAAGTGAATTTATGTAGCAGTAGGTATGCCCAAAAGATGCTCCATTGTGCAAAGATGTTTACGTCCTGGTGAACATGAGAAAGCTGTGAAACATATCACACTAAAAGCCTCCATTGTCTGCTTGGTTTAGTAACAGTAGTGAGTCAAAAGCACTGTTTCTGAGTATTCTAGAAAAATTACTGAACTGTGTTTGGTCATCAGTATCTCTGAATTGAACTTGTAGAACTGAAGAGTAAAAGTTACAGCTCATTCAAGCCTGTTAGTTTGTGTAGTTGGTTGCAGCTTATCAGTTTGCTTCTGTGTGTCTGGAACTCTGAGACAGAATGCCATCTTGTGCTTTATACATGCTTCTTTGTCAGATGTCTCCCCACTTTCCTGTTGTCATCCTCTTTTAGCAATTTTGATATCATCAGTGGGTAGCATGGTATGGTGGAAAGAATATGGGTTTTAGAGTCACTAGGCCTAAATCCCATTTCTGCCATTTGTCTGGCTGTGAACAAGTTAGTTCATCTCTCTTAGCCTCAGTTTCATTTGCCATGTAGGGAAGTAATGGTGATAATGTGGAGTTGTAAAGATTTGAGATAATCTAGAAACACATTTAACATATTGATTGAGTGGCACACACGAGATGTTCAGTAAATAGCACAAGCTGAGTTTTCACTTTTAATATTTGCATAGGCAAACTACTCACCACCCAGGGTGTGTTCTCTATAGTGTTGTGAATGTCTTTGAGTTCATATAAGGAGAACTCTGATAAACACAAACTATATTTTTGTGAAATATTTTCCTCCTTAATTTGTATCTTAAGTACTCATGGCTAGGGAGCCCTCATTGAGATTCCCTCCTGATTGAGAACATCCCCATTTTTCATTCTGAATGTTTTTTGTGAAGGAGTGCAGTATTGTTAAGCATTCATTATGTCATTTATTCTCCCTCTCTCCTCATCATCATCAAGAACAGGGAGAGAGAGAGAGACAGACAGATATGACTTCTGTACTTAGGGAACTTGTTTGATGATTATATAATTTATATCCAGTAAACAAAATTATGGGCCATTTATTTAAATTCCCAGAAGGTAGGATGTGTTCTTCCTGTTTGAACTGATCTTAGCTACACAGGCACCAGGCTCTCTCTTACTCATATTCTATATGGAAAAACTTTTAGTTGTCGTTTTGAGCTATTGTTTTGTCATAATAAATCAGTTCAGCCAACATGTAATGAATGCCTATAATGGATAGAGCCAGCTGTTGCAAATACAAAGATGATTAAAGACATTTTGTGCCCTTAACAAATTTATAACACTCCGGTAGAGAGTGTGTGTACATAGATGATAATGATTTTTGTATGATGCTGTTCAATTAAGAAAGTGCTTTTTATGTTATCTTATTTCATTCTCACAACGTTGCTAAAGGCTAAATATCATTATCTCTGTTGTACAAATGAGGAAAGAGACCAAGTAAATGGCAGAGCTGGAAACTCAATCTTAATCTTTTTATTTTTATTTTTTTGAGTCGGGGTTTTACTCTGTCACCTAGGCTGGAGTGCAGTGGCACGACCACGGCTCCCCATAGCCTTGACTTCCTGGGCTCAGGTGGTCCTCCTGTCTCAGCTTCCTGAGTAGCTGGGCCTATAGGCACAGGTATGCCACCATGCCTGGCTAATTTTATATTTTTTATAGAGACAGGGTCTCACTATGTTGCCTAGACTGATCTTGAACTTCTGGGCTCAAACAGTCCTCCCACCTTAGCCTCTCAAAGTGATGGAATTACAGGCAGTAGCCACCGTACCCATCCCCCATCTTTTTAAACTAATGGCTCTTATTTCTTTTTACGCTATCATCTTTTGGGAAAAGCTGATGTTTTGTGGGGGGTGTATGTTGTTTTATTTTAAACTGTCTATTGCGTGACATATACCTCACATAGTCCTCAAACACTTGGGAGTTAACTATTATCTTCATTTTACAGATGAGAAAACAGTAGATTCAGTAACTTGCTACAAGTCATACAATTTACAATAGTATGAGTTAGGACTTGAACTTGGGTCTTTGTAGCCCTAAAGCTTACTATACTACACTTAACCTTTTCTCTTATTTGTTCAATAGCAGTCCCCCCTCATCCACGACTTCGCTTTTTGTGGTTTTAGTTACCCACTGCCAGCTGCATTCCAAAGATATTACAGTATTTTGAGAGTGAGAGAGAAATCACATTCATACTTTTATTATAGTATATTGTTATAATTGTTCTATTTTATTATTAATAATTATTGCTAATCTCTTATTGTGCCTAATTTATAAATTGAACTTTATCATAGGTATGTATATATGTATAGGAAAAAACAATATATATAGGGTTCAGTACTATCCAAAGTTTCAGATATCCACTGGGGGTCTTGGAATGTATCCCCCATGGATAAGGGGGAGCTACTGTACTACCATTTGGCATGACAAGGCTAGAATAGAGAAATGAAAATAAAGAAACCTGAATTCTGTTTTCATCACCATTAATTGCTTGAAACAAGTTACTTAACCTTATATATCTTGGTTTTTCAGGTTGTGAAAAGAATGTGTTAGTTCTTGGGAACACTCATGGAATAATCTTAGAAAAATATATACCAGCCATTTTAGAAATCAAGTAGTGAGTAACTGATGGCTTTATCACAAAACTTGGAGTTAATAGATTGTGAGTCAAAAGATCATTTTTGGTTTCATTTGTGCATTTTCCAGTGTATCGTGTTTCTGAACATTAGTTTCCTAATAAACTTTAAAATGGGACTAACAGATTATTGAGGTAACCTGTGTGAAAGTTTCTTGGAAACTATTTTGTGCTAAGCAAATATAAGGAAATAACAAAAATGACACCTTATTATTTAGGCTTCAGTCGGGTTAATCTTTTTTTCACCGTTTTGTCATTCTAATTGGGCTACACAATTAGAGAATTAGACTTAATAGTACCTTGAGTTATCACAAAATGTATACATGATTCAGTTCAGATAACGTGTTGTAAGGCCAGATACTGTGCATTGGTACTTGACAGTGAAAAACCTTTAAAAGATTTTAAGTAGGATTGGGGGTAGGGTGAAGTGAAGTTTATAATTAGATTTGTTTTTTTTTTTTTTAAAAATTATATCTGTACAGGTTAGAGAAGAGTAAAAGCGCTGAGAGCAGAGAGAATTTAGGTGATTGTTGTGTCAGAGTCTAAGTGATGGGGAATGGTAATGACGGCATGGGGTGGAGAGAAGCAGAACTGGATAAGAGATATTCAGAAAGTGAAATTGACAGGCTGTTGTTACCATTGGGAAGAGGGCCAGGTTTTTGGTGGGAGGGAAGATGAAGGGGATCATGGGTTTGTTTTTGTGTTTGGTGTTTTGGGGTAACTTTGAGGTGTTCAAGAGGAAATACTGCTTAGATAACACGCTTTCTAGGTCTGGAAGCAGGGAACTAGGTTCTGGAGATCTTATTCTTTAGAAGGAAAACCAGAACATTGGGAAATAAAGGTAAGAGAGTGTGGCAAAAAGAACTGAAAAATGTCATGGTTTTGGCAGTATGGAGGTCACAGATGGCTTTAGTAAGGGCTATTTTGATGGAATAATGAGGGCAGAAGCCTGAGTGGAGTCTGCTGAGGAGGTAAGGAAATAGAGGTAGAAATAGTGAGTATGGACAGCTGTTGGAAATGTTTGACTCTGAAGGAATGTAGAGGATACCTAGAAGAGATGTGGGAAGAAGAATCCTTGTTATATTTTAAGTAGAAGACACTTGATCATGTTTCAAAGTTAATTGAACAAATGATTTTGAATAGAAGTGGAATATATGAGAGAAGAAGAGGGATGATTGCTCTTAAGCTTTGAATAGATGGGGTTGGCATTAGGAGTAGGGAGAGCTCTCTTGCTGGCAGGAGGCAAAGCAGGTAGAAGACAGGAGAGCTGGCAGCATCTGGGAGTTCCGAGAAATCTTTGCAGAGGAGGAGACAGAAAAGCAGAGTGGTTGAGGGGTAGAAAGGGCCATTGATTTTCCAGTTTTGATTGATTTTCCAAAAATGAGTAGATGGGTAAAACAGTGTATATGTGTGGGGAACCATATGTAATTCCATGTGGCTTTTATGTACGGGAGGAATGGAATAGTGGTGGGTGAGAAATTAGTCATTATAGAGGCCCAATTATCTAAAGAGCTTAACATTTTTTGTTGTTTGTTATTCCAATAAGGAGTCACTGATGGACTTTAAGTAGGGTCAGGTATGGTCAAATTTGCATATTGGTAATGAGAGGTTTTTATGATTGCAGAATTTATATTTATACCTCAAATGAAATTGATTTAATGTATTACTTAAACATCTCAGAAAAATTTAAGGGCTAAACAGATTATTATATTAACAATATAAGATTTAAGCAGTTAACATTTATCGAGTGACTACTGTATGTCAGTCATTTCCTAAGGGTTGCAGAAAGATCAGTGAAAGAGACAAAGTTCTTTCCCATAAATCGTTTGTATTTTTTAACTGGGAAGAGAAACTGTAAACATGTGAGCAAATAAGATAGCTCCAGGAACTAAGTGCTATGGAGAAGACAAGGTAACATAATCCTGAGTGTTTTAGCTAGGGTGAAAAAGGCCTGAATGATAAGAAACCCAATCTTCGTCCAGATGTGGTGGCTCTCACTTTTAATTCCAGCACTTTGGGAGACCAAGGCAGAAGAATCACTTGAGACCAATAGTTTGAGACCAGCCTGGGCAACATAGGGAAACCTCCTCTCTACTAAAAGGAAAACAAACAAACAGACAAAGCCAGGTGTGGTGGCTTGTATCTGTAGTTCCAGCTACTCTGGAAGCTGAGGTGGGAGGGTAGTTGAACCCAGGAGTTCGAGGCTACAGTGAGCTGTGATCATTCCACTGAACTCTAGCCTGGACTACAGAGTAAGACCCTGTCTCAAAAGACAGCACAACAAAAAAGAAATACAATCTTGTTAAAATGTGAAAGGAACATATTACAAACAGCAGGAGTAGCAAAGTCATTAGTTAGGAATGAATTTGGGGTATTCATAGGACAGAAAGAAGGGTGGTGTGGTTGAAGTGTAGAGAGCAAAACAAATGTGGGAAGATAAGCCTGGAGGAAAGGCAAAGACCACATCATTCCCCATGGTGGAGATTTGAATCTTGTTCTGGTGAAAATAAGAAGGTACTGGTGAAACTAAGAAGGTACTGGAAGGTTTTAAGCAGGAGAGTGACTTTCTTTAGGAGGAATGAGGCCAGGCATGGTGGCTCATGCCTGTAATCCCAGCACTTTGGGAGGCTGAGGTGGGAGGAACATTTGAGCCCAAAAGTTTGAGATGAGCCTGAGCATCATAGACCTCGAGACCTCACCTCTACAAAAAACAAAGGGAAGGAAGGGAGGAAGGAAGAAAAGGAAGAGTGATAGGTGAGGTCTGGAGGCTGTTGCTGTAGTCTAAGCAAGAGGTGGTGGTTAGACTCTGGAGAGCAGCTTGATAGGACTAAGCAAGATGGCTTGGGCGTGTGCTGAGATGAAAGAGGAATCCGAGTTGTATTCAGCTTTTGGCTCATGGAATTAGGATGGAGGGGCTATTTCCTTAGAATGAAACAGAAAATAGATGTGGAAAAAGCATTTATGGTATGACTTGTTACATTCAAGATAACTATTAGACATTTAAGTAGAGAAGTTCAGTGGCCATTAGATATGGATCTGGAGCTCGAAAGAGATAATGTGAGTTGGAGTGTAAGGTTGAAATTCATTAGTTCAAGCCGGGCTCGGTGGCTCAGCCTGTAATCCCGTGCCTTGGGAGGCTGAGGTGAGTGGATTGCCTGAGCCCATGGGTCCGAGACCCGCCTGGGCAACTTGGCGAGACCTCATCTCTACAATAAATCAAAAAATTAGCCGGGCATGGTAGCGCGCGCCTGTAGTTCCAGCTACTTGGAAG
>CAUYQG010104350.1:0-11714 GCA_963574415.1 Tarsius wallacei | reverse complement strand
TAAGTTAGTCATTGCATAAGGTATTGTGCGTGTAAGGGATTTAAGGTTATTGATTATTAGAAATGTTGTGGTATTAGGAAAGATTGTTATATTATTTTTGAAGAGCATTAGCCAAGCATAGGGAACAGTGAAATAATATTGGGATTGTCCTTCCTCATGCTTGAGGAAACACCTGGTGGTTGGGGAATGCCCCTCGTTCACCTGGCTTTGTATTCACGTGAAAGGCTTGTGATTTCACTTGTGATTTAACTTGTGAAAATTTAGGATAAAGGGCTTACGGTTTCTCCCATTAAACAGCTTCTGCTCAATCCGTTGAACAGTTGTCCATTTTCTTTCTTTCTCTTTCTTTCTCTTTATATCTATCCCTCATTCTTTCTCTCTTTTGATATCTTTCCCTCCAGAAAGATATCAAAAGAGATATTGGCTTCTGCACTAGACAGGAGTCCAGTCTTTTTCTTTCTCTTTATCTCACCAGAATAATTGCCAACACCACCACACTTCCCAGGGACTCCCTAATCTCTCCGCAGGGGGTGGCCCCCCGCAGATCTCTAAGCATCTCGCCTTTATATACCTGAGTCTAGTTTGGGGTCATATAGCCAACCCTGTGGCAAAGGTACCACAAAAAATCAAGGGTCTAGTTTTAAATAAGTAGAGGGAATGATTTACAGATAGCATTAGGTAAAGAATGTGTGCTAGGTCTATAGCTGTTTCTACCCAACTTGCTACCCCAACATGGGACACACCTGGATAAGGGACTGTGTCTTGTTTCTGCTGAATTCCCAGGAAGGGACATGGGCAAGACTAGAGTGAATCTGACTGCATATTTGTAGGGTGGATGTCCTCCCATCTCTCACTTTGAGGCAGTATCCAATACTGCTCCACGTTGGCCCTACACTCAGAGCCACCACCAGTTGGAGCCTGATATTGAGTCTTGCGACCCCCAATGCCAAGCTCTGGTAACACCCCATGATCACCCACCACCCAGATACATGTGCGGGGAGCCTCAAGTGGACCTGGCCTCCTCCTCCTACCTGTTCATACCTTCCTGGGAAACTGAACCCCTCGTATTTGGTTGTGAGGCAGCCAGGAGCCGAACAGAGAAGAAGGATTCCTCCCCAGGAGACAGCAGTACATGGATCAAGGTATCTGCGACCTGAGTAGATGGTTCTTAATCCACACCTGGACCAAGAAGGCCCCTGAGCCTCCAGCAGCCAGTGTAGAGCAGCCACCTGGAAATGGACTGGGTGTGGGTGTCAGGGAGATGCTGACATGCAGGGAGGGTCAGTGACCAGGACATGAGACCTGGAGGGAATGGCTTCACTTTTCTACAACATCATTCTTTATATTGATGCACAGATCCTTTTTCCTGTGTCTCTTACACATGGTTCCTATAGAATTTGCCTATTTCCCTGGCACTAGTCCAAGTTCTGAACTTCATTTGATCCCAACCCACCCAATCATACTGACACTCTGTACCTGTCAAACCCACCCAATCATACTGACACTCTGTACCTGTCATAAAAGCTGTGCCTCAGTATCCCCTGTGTGCTCTCAGGGGACACAGCTTTTATGACCTGCTCCAGGCACTCCACAAAAGAAAGAAGCTTATAGTACCTTTGTGCATCTTTTAAAAAATTCCATCTTCACTTGCTAAAGGATGAATTTTATGCAAGCTCTGCAGCTCCAGAAGTGTGCTATGTGACAGGACCCAGAACCTTTCAAAGCCTTGTGTTGTCACCTGTAAAATAGGGACAGCAAAGAGTCACCACTGAACTCTGTGTGGTAAGGCCAGATCAGGAGGTCAGGACACAGTCTGCAACCAGACTTTGGGACCAGCAGGTGAGGGAGAATCCATAAGCTGGTGGTGAGTCTGCAGGGTCCCCCTGCCCTCCCTGGGTCCCTTGGGGCTGAGTCCTTCTCTGGAAACCACAAATCTCCTCCAGCAGCAGTCCCAGATTCAGGCTGATTTGCCTATTCAGAGGATAAGAGAGACCCAGGGAGACCTACCAGCTTGGTTTCAGGAAGCTGCATCAGGGGCACCTCCAACATAGCTTGGACCCTGCTCCTCCTTGGCCTCCTCACGCACTGCAAAGGTGTTGTCCCAGGGTTTTGCCTATCTGCCCAGCCCCAGAGCTTAGGGACAAGCCTGGCCTTGACTCTGAGCTCAACAGGGTCCTGCCTGTAGTGAGCAGGATACTCATGAGCCTGCTGCAGGAGAAGAGATTGTTGGGGCTGAAATCCTGCACATGGTATCCTGTGCTCATGAGTAACCTGAAGCCCTTGCATCTCTGGAGCTTGCCTAGATCTGGCAGGGGAAATGTCTTCTGAGAGTGAGCCCCAAGCTTTTTCTCATTCCTTTCTTTTCTTGCATGTTCCATGTCCTCCTATTAGCTGACTTAGCCACCCTCAGTCTCTGTGTCTCTGGGACAGACATCCCAGATCACCGGTGGGGGAGACAACATTGGAAGTAAAAATGTTCACTGGTACCAGCAGAACCCATACCAGGCCCCTGTGCTGATCATCTATTGGGAAAACGGGAGGCACTCAATAAGCCCTGCATGATTCTCTGGCTCCATCTCGGAGAACACAGCCACCATGACCATCAGTGAGGCCCAGGCTGGGGATGAGGCTCACTATTACTATCAGGTGAAGGACAGCAGTGGTAATCATTGCAAAGTGACACAGGCATGTGGGAAGTGGGACACAACCCCTTTGCTGTCTGTGTCACTCTCTTCCTCCAGACCCAGGAGAACTGTGGACAAAGCCATGAGCAAACCTGGCCCAGCACACCTGGATCTGAGACTCCCAGACAACCCTTACCTCCAGCCCTCCAGGCAGGCTCTGCAGAGGGTGGGTCAGAGTAGATTTAGGGCTGGCAGAACTAGGCTGTCCTGAGACCATCTGGACTTGGCATGACTTGGTTTAAGAAGGACACTCAGAGGAAGACAACCAGTAAGTGATCATGGTCCCAGGATTTTTTCTTGTGGTGACTGAATCTAAGGAAGTGCCTCTACTTATGGCCTAAATGCTCTCTGGATTATCCTCTAAACTGCCATGTTTAATTGAGACCTTCCAGCCCCAGGTCTCAAGGCATTCTGATGTTGTGAACAGGAAGGCTATTACAGTGGGCACTGCGATATCCATCTTGTCACCTATTCAGGACTCACCCACCCACCCACATAAACCCAAGGCTGTGGGGAGCCCCTGGCATCTCACAGTTGTTTTGACACTGAAAAATGCCATTGAATATAGAGAATAGACTGCCCCAAGGATGCATCCACTTCAGAGTGTGGTTCAGGTACAATGACTGCCTGCTACCTTGATCCCAAAGTCATGCCTTAATTTAGAATGACCTTGCAGGGCCTCTTAGCTGAGCACTTAATTGTAGCACATTCTCAGTCTTGCTTCCCACATTACTTCCCTGAGAAAAATTTTTAACCCCAACTGCATGGAATTCTCCATCTCAGAGTATGATTCCAGGGAACTTAAAAGTTAAAAAAAAGTCTAGAAGATATAGCATCAAAGAGGAGAGAGCTGTGAAGAGAGAAATATTCTGAAATATTCTGCTAGAGAAAACTCCCTCTAGCAGAAAAAAAATACCCAGAGATTCTTGAGGGAACTTTACAGAAGTGTCTCTCTCTCTCTCTAACGCATACACACACACACACACACACACGCACACACACACATGCAATCACAGTGTATTTGTTTCTCCAATCACAGAGGAAAGTTCCAAATTAAGGAGTCTGAAGTTTGCTATTGAGAAGAACTTAGCTCAACACCGGAGAGAATGTGGGCCTAATGCCTAATAAGTAAGCTCTGGTCTTAACTAAGAAAGTGTAAACATAGTTGAGAAAGGTTCAAAGTCTCTTCAGGTAACTTTGCTGAACTCAAAAATGAAAAAAAAAGCAGAAAGGAACTGAGAAATATTGTGAACTCAACAAGAAAATATGCACAATGTCTGGCATTCTCTCAAAATTTCCTACAAGGAAGGAAGATGTGCCATAAAAATCACAGAAATTAACCAGTCCAAAGTGTCCCTGAAGATGATAAGCCATGTAGACAAGGATGAAAAAGCAATTATTATTAGTGCATTCAATTTGGCAATGAAAGTGGAAGATTCATCAAACATTTTGAGAAGGATGGAAGACATACCAAAGGACCCAAATTGAACATCTAGAAATGACCACTGAAATATCTGCAGTAAAAACTACACTGAATGAGAGTTAACACAGATTAGATGCTGCAATAGAAAAGATTAGGGAAGAAGTTATAGAACTCCATTTTGTTCACTTAAACCCCTGTGTGGCTGATGAAACATTTTTAGAGTTTGCGTGCAATCAAACCCCAAAGCCCTGTACCCTCCCAGTGCTCTCCCTTATCTGAGTTGTACTACTGCCTACCCTTGTCTAACCTAAAATCAGATGTTCTATCTCTGTAATTCCTCTGTAAATTGCCTATAAAAATCCCCCAAAGGTTTTACTCGAGGTTGGGAGATTTTGGTGGTGCCTGCCCCCTCTCAACCACCAGCTATTAAAGGACGCAGAATTTGACCTTTTGCTGTGTTGGCAATCTATTTTCTTGCGACTCAGTTGCAACATTTGGAGCCCCCAGTGGGATCGTCCAACAAAATTTGCCAAGCTCAAGAAGCAGCCTCGCTCCGGTTCTCCCTGACTTCATGGGTAAGTTATAGGGGAGATGTCTCCTGAGATGTTCCAGGGCCCCATAGCCTCTCGTCAGGCTCAGAGGGGGCAGGAATGACTGCTAGCTCCTCTCGCCTCAAAAAGAACCCGAGTGCATCCACATTCTCCTAGAAGGTAAGAATCTATATTCTGTGCTGCTTATCTGGTAAGCACCTGTATTTGTACAAGGGAAGCATAACCTGAGGCTCTCTTGTGCTCTTTCAAGGACCCGAGACATCGGTAGAACTCCGTATCTGTACCTAATTTCAGAACCTTGCAACTGGGTTTTGAAGCTCTGATCCAGTATCTGATTTTTGCTAAGCTTTCTGTCTTTTTCCCTTCTTTCAGAATCTGGGAAGGATTTAGTTTGTAATTAAATGTCATTTTCCATTAAAAGTTTTGTTTCTATGCAAATTGGTAACAGCTATTTGTAATTGCTAACAGTTGATTGTCAGGGGGGAAAGGGAAGTTTTCTTACCTAGGCGCTACAGGGCCACTCTGAAGAATACCAAACTGACCCATCAGTGCTCTTGTCTGCATATGAATTTGCTAAAAATCCAGCTGCTTTGTTATTCTTTTGTCGGTGTGCTTTGTTTTACTTGTATAATTGTTTCTTGTCTCACTTAATGTCTTTGTGGCTGAAGTCTACTTTGGTATAATAATTTCAATCTCTGTTTTCTTATTGATTAGCAACTATTCCCTTATGTCATTTTATGTTTTCCTAAGTGTTACTATCTCCCTTTTGTCTATATATTTATGTAGGCAGCATAAGCCCCCAGGGAAATAGGTAAGTCCACTCTTATGAACCCAGACTGTGTTCTGAGTCGAAGATAAGAGGTACTCTTCCCTTCAGTCTGTGCAAACAGACTCCCTTAGTTGATGGAGGGAAATGCAAAGGTGTCAGGGATCAACTCTTGTGATATGTGAGTGACTCTTAGGGGCCTCCCCACTCTAGTCATAAAGGACTCTGTGAACTACAGAAGGCCACAAGCTTGATTAGATGATCAATGGACCTAAATCAACACCAGATCCTGGAAACGGTGATCAGAGGGTTGGGAAATGTCCTAAGCAGATCTCCTGGAAGCTGAAAGGGTCTCTCAGTGTTCCTGAGGGCTGCCCCTTCTGGGGGCACACATAAGGACTGGTTACCCGGCACCCCGGGGCCCCTTTAAATGAATTCAGCACTCAAAGGAAAAAACCAAGACACATAAGAGGCAGGGAAACAACTGGTGGTGTCACAGCTGACAGGAGTTCCCTCCACAAGCAGCATATTTTGACCCAGAACCACTAGTGCAGTGCAAAGTTTAAAAATTGCTTGCCAGTGCTACCCTATGTCTACACTCTCCTCTACTATAGACCTACTCTGGCTTGTTTCCTACATATTGTTTCCCCCAATCTGTTAGAATTCCTGTCTTTTGTTATCAAGATTATATAGAATTCCCTGCTGTATATGTTAAATTCTTTTGTTAACTTGGTGCAAGTTATTTTTTTCCTTTCCTTGTTTGAATTTCTCTAGCTCCTTCTTTTCATTTAGTAACATGGAGTCACAGATTTTTCAAGCCCCTAGTCCCCTGGACTGCATGATAAAAAACCTTTCTGTTGGATTTGCTGAGGACTATGGTATCTGCCTTTCAAAAGGCAGACTCTGGACGCTCTGTAAAATTGGCTGGTCTATATTTAATGTCGGATGGGTCTCTATAGGGTCACTGGACATAGATGTAACTCAATCTGTTTGGAAGGTCATTACAGGGACTCCTGGTCATCCCGACCAGTTTCCCTATATTGATCAATGGTTAAATTTGTTCCAATATCCACCTCCATGGTTGAAGGCATGTACCCTTAGAACTCCCAATCGTGTTCTTATTTCTAAACCTCTGAATTGTAACCCTGAGCTGTCTGGTATTTCCCCTTGTCCATTTTCCTTAACCCCTACCTCGGCTGGGCTGTATCCTGTTTTCCCCACTTCTATTGAGGATCCTCTTGAGAACCCAGTTATTTCTAACTCTAAACCTCCATTGTATAATCCTCAGGTTTCCTCACCTATCATCACCTTTCACCTTCCTCTTTGCCTTCTCTGCCATTGGCTGCACATCTCTGATCTTGGATGAACCTGGTCCCTCTCCCCCTCTGGGAAGTCCGTCCTCCGCAAGGGGCAGATCAGACTGATCAACCCTTCTTGGTGTATGTTCCCTTTTCTACTTCTGATTTATATAATTGGAAATACCAAAATCTGGTATTTTCCAATAAGCCACAGGCTTTTATTTCTCTGATGGATTCAGCCATGTGCACTCATTGTCCCACCTGGGATGATTGCCAACAGCTCCTCTTAACCCTGTTTACTTCTGAAGAGCGAGGACACATTACAACTGAGGCCAGAAAGTCTTTTCTACCCTCAGTTGCAGGTACACAGGAAGAAAATCAAGACATGTTAAATGAGATGTTTCCCTCTTCTCACCTGGATTGGGACCCTAACACTGAGGCATTAAATACCTATCACTGGACTCTATTAGCTGGGTTGAGGGAAGCGGCCTACAAACCTATCAATCTTTCTAAAACTACTGATATTCTCCATGGTCCTGAAGAATCTCTGGGGGCATTTCTTGAACACATTCAGGAAGCGCTTATACCTATACCTCTCAGCCACCGAGAATGCTCCAACTATTAATTTGACATTTGTAACACAGGCAATTCTGGACATCCGGGAAAAGTTACAAAATGTTGAGCGCTTTGCAGGAATGAATATTTCCCAGCTACTCAAAGTATCCCAAAAAGTTTTTAACAATCAAGATGCTGAAACACAGAAACTGGCAATACAAGGGGCAGATAAAGCAGCCAGACGCCAGGCAAACATGTTGGTAGCTGCCTTCCAAGCCTCCCAACCTGACACAAGGCTGCCACAGCAAAAGAGGGGGGTGACTAGGAAGGGACAAAAGGGGCAATAAGATGTTCCCTGTTGGCTAAAAATCAATGTGCATACTACAAACAATTTGAACTTTGGATAAAAGATTGTCCCTGAAAACTGAAATCAAACAACCCTAAGTCTGTTATGGTTTTGCCTGCTGCTGTGGAAGCTGCAAATGACTCTGACTGAAGGAGCCAGGGCTCTTTTTCTTTAGGTCCCCAAAAGCCCATCATAACTGCAGCAATCAGGGACCACCCAGTTCAACTCTTAGTGAACACTGGGGCAGAACTTTCAGTCCTAAAATCTCCATTAGGACCCATGTCCAACAAACAAGGGACAATAGGCACAATAACGAATTGTAAGTTCACTTCCAATCAGACTGTTGACTTAGGATGAAACGAGTCACTCCCTCATTCCTCATAGACCCTGTCTGCCCATACTCCCTCATGGCCAGGATTTGCTTCAAAAATTAAAAGCAACTATTGTGTTTTTGCCTGAAAAAGCTGAAATGTTTGTTCCTACTGCTTACCAGATGCTTTTAACTGTCCCACTTTCTGAAGAATACCTTCTACCTTCTTCTAATACTCCCACTGAGAATGTCTCATCAAGCTTGCTTCTACAGATACAGCAGGAGTTGCCTTCAGTCTGGGCAGAGACCAACCCACCAGAAGTGGCGAAGCATCATCCCTCTGGTAGTGGTGATTCTGTTGGCCTCTGCCACCCCTGTTCATGTTCAACAATACCCTATGAGCCTACAGGCCCAGAGAGGAATTGCTCCTCAAATTAAAAGACTCTTGGCTGTCAATATTTTAACACCTTGTAAATATGCTTGGAACACTCCATTCTTACCAGTCAAAAAGCCAGGGACATCTGACTAAAGGCCTGTTCAGGACTTAAGAGAAATTAATAAGCAGGTTGAAACAATTCATCCTACCATTCCCAACCCATACACCTTACTCAGTCTGCTTCCTCCTCAATATCAGGTATACACTGTGTTGGATTTAAAGGGTGCCTTATTTTCTATTCCCTTGTCCCCTGTCAGTCAACCCATCTTTGCCTTTGAATGGACAGATCCGGATTCAAGGGACACCAGCCAGCTGACTTGGACCAGGCTGCCACCAGATTTCAAAAATTTCCCAACACTGTTTGGGGAAACCTTACAAACAAACTTGTCAGGGTTCCATACTGCTCATCCTGAATGTACCTTACTACAGTATGTAGATGACCTTTTATACACAGCAGCAGACCTGGGCACCTGTCTAAAGGACATCAAGGCTTTTACAGCCTCTCCAGGACCTGGGCTACCGTGTATTGGCTAAAACATCAAAACTCTGCTAAGCTGAAGTCTCCTATTTGGGATACCAACTAAAAGAGGGTATGTGAGCCCTATCCACAGCCTGGAAGGAGGTCAACCTTCAGATCGCCACCCCAACTTTGAAGCAACAGGTACAAGAATTTCTGGGGGCAGCAGGATACTGTCGGGTATGGATTCCGGGTTTTGCTGAAATTGCCAAGCCTCTATATAGTGAGTGCCACTGCAGGGAATCAGCCTGTGTCCTGGACTGCTACTGAAGAAAAAGCTTTCCAGCAATTAAAATCAGCTCTCAGGCAAGCCCCGGCCTTGGCTCTCCCAGATACTACCAAACCTTTCCACCTGGTCATTCATGAACAAGCGGAAATTGCCAAGGGGGTTCTTACTCAGACTCTAAGACCCTTGAGAAGACCGGTGGCCTACTTGTCAAAAAGACTGGACCCAGTGGCTTCTGGCTGACCCTCTTGCCTACAGGCTATTGCTGCCATGGCTATGCTAGTCAAAGAAGCAGACAAACTTTTGGTCATAACTTGGTCTTAATAGCTCCCCCTACTGTTGATACTCTGCTCTGCAGAGCCTCTTGCCACTGGATGTCAAATGCCCATATCACTAGATATCAAAGCCTCCTACCTGACCAGCCCAGCTAACTTTCTTTCCTACTCAGAGCCTTAACTCAGCAACCTTACTGTCTGATGATGACCCAGAAACACCAGTTCATGACTTCAAAGATGCACTGGACATCTTTCAAGTCAGCCACCCCGATCTTTAGGACACTCCCTTAAGCCAAGCTGATGTTGACCTGTTCATGAATGGCAGCAACTGGTAATAAACAGAGTTCGTAGGGCCGGGGCAGCAGTGACCATGGCTCACAATGTAATCTGGTCACAATCCTTGCCAAATGGTACATCTGCACAAAAGGCTGAACAAATTACCTTAACCCAGGCTCTTCACTGGGGAACTGGGAAATGGATAAACATCTTCACTGACAACAGGTATGCCTTTACTACCCTCAATGTCCATGCCATGATTTACAAGGAGCGAGGATTCCTCATTGCACAGAGTAAGACTATAAAAAATAAAGGAGTAATCCTAGCCCTCCTAGAGACTATATGGTTTCCCAAAGCAGTAGCTGTCATTCATTGCAGGGGACACCAAAAATCAGACACTTCAGAAGCAACTGGAAATTGCCTGGCAGACCAAGCAGCTCAAGAGGCAGCAAAGCTTTCAGTTGAGCCTCTAACTGTCCTGCTACTAAAACCTTTCCAGTTCCTTCTCTCCCACAACAGCCCACCTATACCCAAGAGGAAGAAGAACAAGGAGCCCACAGGATGGTGGGTTAAAGACTCTAAGATTGTCATACCTACAGCCCTAACACATACATGGGTAAAGCAATTACATTCTATCACCCACCTGGGAGGTACTAAAATGACTGAATTACTAAATCGTCATTGTCATATTAATGACTTAAAAATCCTGGACTCCACGACAGCTGAAATGTGCCCTGCCTATGTCCGAGTTAACATGAAACAAGGTCCAAGGTCTTCTGATGGCATTAGGGCCCAAGGATTAAGCCCAGGAGAAAAATGGGAGGTAGACTTTACTGAGATAAACCCCCCACCCAATGCAGGGTATAACTATTTGCTAGTATCTGTAGACACTTTTCCTGGATGGGTAGAAGCTTTTGCAACAAAAAAGGAAACTGCACTTACTGTTACAAGGTTTATATTAAATGGAATTATTCCTAGGTTTGGGCTTCTCCTCTCTATTGGCTCTGATAATGGTCTTGCCTTTACCTCATCCATAGTTCAACTGGTGAGTAAAGCACTAAATATTAACTGCAAGTTACACTGTGCTTACTGACCACAGAGCTCTGGACAGGGAGAATGTATGAACTGAACTTTAAAAACAACTTTAGGGGAGACGGTAGAAGATGGCCACGGGACAGCCTGGTCTGTGAGACGTTACGCAAGGAAGAACACGGAGGGCCTCTAGCTGTCTCTCCAGGGGCTGCGGATCCCATCGTTGGCAGCCCACTCTTCATGCACAACTCAGCCATCACTGCCGCTGAGACATCACACCGGTCTGGACAGCCTGAAGCTGCAGACAGAGCAGCTGTTGCAGCAGCCCCTGCAGCCACCGCCTCAGTAGCGCCATTACAGATCGCCCCTCCCATGCCAGAGGCGATCCACAACTTCAGACTCTGAAGCTTCTCCAAGCAAGATCTGCTGAGAACTTTGCTGACTCCACTGCCACTGTGACACACAGCCAGGCCATGGGCCTGAGGAAGGATCCTATCTCCAGTTTTTCTTAGGTTCTAGGAGCCGACTCTCGCTCAGCCCACTCTCCATTTTGGGGCGGAGCAACTGAGGCGATCTGGAGCAGTGAGATACCACCACCTGCTGGCGACTCAAGGTAACAACACCGAATCAGGCAACAACAAAAAAAGACACAGGCCAGACTAGTGAACTGGCTGCAGACCCAAACTGCCCTTCACGGCAGACCATGGGCAACTGGCTGTAACTGTAAACAAACTCACCAGCCTCAGAAGACAGCTAGAAATCAGAGCTGAAAGGACATTGGACTTAAATGAAAAGTCTCACAGTGCGCTTGATTGGTTCTGTTAGTTTAATGACTTGATTCTATTGCTTCTGGGGTTTGTGTGTGTGTGTGTGTGTGTGTGTGTTTGCTTGTTTATTTGTTATGTTTACTTATTTTTTTTCTCTTTTTTCCAGTTCGTTCTTCCTTTTCTTCTCTTCTCTCCTCTCTGTAAACCACATCCTTGCATAGATGAACAGCACAGCAATAAGGTGGTTGGGTT
>CAUYQG010104344.1:0-15442 GCA_963574415.1 Tarsius wallacei | reverse complement strand
ACAGTATTGATATTTTGTCATATAACTTACAATACAGCACAAGTATGTTTTTTTTTTGTTTTTTTTTGAGTTGGAGTCTCACTCTGTCGCCCAGACTGGAGTGCAGTGGCCGCTCCCGGCCAACGCAGCCTCGATCTGCTGGGCTCTGGCGATCCTTCCGCCTCAGCCTTCCAAGTAGCTGGAACTACAGGCGCTCGCTACCACACCCGGCTAATTTTTTGATTTATTGTAGAGATGAGGTCTCACCAAGTTGCCCAGGCGGGTCTCGAACCCGCGGGCTCAGGCATTCCACTCACCTCAGCCTCCCAAGGAGCGGGATTATAGGCTGAGCCACCGAGCCCGGCTTACAAGTATGTTTTCTATGCCTTAGCTAAATTGTCAGTCTCCTTTCTAAATTTGAATTAGTATCTGATATTTTATCCTTTGCACTTTTAATGACATGAAATATCTCCAAGGCTGTCTTTAATGTAATTGTTTTTTTTTTTGCTGGCATCACTTCTTCTGGGACAACTTTCTCCTTTTTGTAAATTTCCTCATTCATGTCAGTAAGTTCGTCATTACTAAGTTCCTCTGGTTGCTTATCTAGTGTCTGGAATGGCTGAGTGTCAACATCCCTGCACTGAACTATGTCTTCTAAACTCCACTTACCTTCTATTTGAATCGTACATTCTGCGTTCTCAGTTTTCATTTCTTTGCTTCACTTTCATTTTGGTTGGCCAGTTCTCTCCACTGATTATCCATTTTTGTAAAATGCCACGTGGATTATCACTGGAATACAAAGAGGACACAATGGCATGCTTTGCTGTCTATAAACTGAAGAACAGGATGCATGACCGATCACTGGCAGACTTTAAAAGAAGTGATGTGACTGGTCACTCACTGATCGTGGTGCACTTATTTACAAAGCAATTTGTGTCCCAAAGAGCTAGCAATGAAGTTTGGACTTCAAGTAAGTACTAACATAGTAAGTGAAATTTGAATTGTGTTGTTGAAGGGGCTGTGTCTATTTAGCAAAACTGACCAAACTACCGTGACTGAAATTCATACATATTGCAATACAGTAAAGGGAAGACTGTCTGCTTCCTGGTACTGAATCTTGCATAACTGTAACAGTGAAATATATCATAAAGAAGGCAACTTGGTTTTTATTTTGCCAAGTAGTTTTTTTCCATTGTGTAAAATAGCAGGGTGTAGCCCCAGAGAGCACTATTGTTTAATCATCCAGTTGAACATTTAGCCCACACATCTCTCCTCACCCAATGGACCTGCTCTTTGAGGATAATTCTATCTAGCTAACAAAGTAGTAGTGAAGATATTTCCTGTCTTCATGAAAAACACTTCCATCCTCTCCCTGCCCAAGGGAGGAAATGGAAAGAGAATGCTTCTCCATCACAACAGGATGTGGAGCTGTGTACCTAGGTGCTACCTCACGTCTCTGATTAAGGGTACATTCAGAACTCAGACACAAATCTAAGCAATATGCCACATGTGCAGCCCCCAGGGGAAATCAGAATAGGCCTGAAGGAAGTTAGGCAGGGTAGCAAACCCTAAAACCAAGACATTCTTTGCCACAACGTTTCATTTCCTTTGAAGCCTGGTTTTCAAAGGTCTCTGTATATACATCAGTGTATGTGTCAGTTATGGAGGACACAGGAGTCTGATTCACTCTGGTGCATAAGGAGAATATGCTAATGAGCAGGTTACTAATGTGGGCAACTGGGACTCCGTCACCCTTGGAGACCTCTGTGGCATGATGCAGCACACCAGTTCTCGTCCTGGTTGAGGGCTGCTCAATGTCTATTCATTTCTCAATCCTTGTGGCCGGCCCTGCATGCTGAGCACACCCTTGGGAGGCCAGAAGAAAACTAGAGTCTCACCGCAGCCTTGACCTCCTGGGCTCAGGTGCTCCTTCCACCTCAGCCTTCCAAGTAGCTGCAACTACAGGCATGGGACACCATGCCTGGCTCATTTTCTGATTTATTGTAGATCCGAGGTCTCACCAGGTTGCCCAAGCTGGTCTTGAACCTGACTCAGGAAATCATCTCGCCTCCGCCTCCCAAAGAGCTGGGATTATAGTGGGAGTCACTACACCTGGTGAGTCACAAATTCTTGCAGTGCAAACTCATCCAGAGTGTACAAAACGGGCGTACCTATGGATACAGGCAGAACATCAACAGGGTCGGTTCTTAGCATGATGTAGACGCTGTTCTAAGCACTTTGCATTTATCAACTCATTAAACTCTCACAACAAGCCTACAAAGTAGGTACTATGATCCCCATTTTATAAATGGGGCATGGAAAGGTTAAGTAACTTGCCCACGCTCACAGGATAGCAAGTGGTAGAAGAAAAAATTTAACTTATACGGTAAAGCTCTGCGTAATCTCTACAGCATACTGGCAACATCCTCTGCAATGGATGCTTTTTTATTTTCCCTTTCCTTTGTTTATCCACAAGCTCTCCTAGATTTTTAAGGCTTACAATAACGGAAGAACATTTACTGACACTTATTGATATTTTATGTGAGCAGGGTCCCCAACAGCATAAGGTACTAGCCAACTCTGGACAGGATACTTGAGCTTTTATTAATATATAGGAAGGAAGTACCATTATGTTATTTAAGTCACTGCACTTTGGAATCTCATCATTACAATGAATACACAGGATAACGTTGGAGTTTTCATTATAACTGCAAGACACCCAACACGGAGACGTGTAGACCCAGCCCTGCTGCAACACTGAGTCCTGAGACAGAAGCTGCTGAGTCAGCATCTGAGGACCTGCATCCTACCCCTGCTGCAGATGTTTCTTCTCTTTTTGACTAAAGAGGGGCTCAGCGTCTTCTAGAATTTCCTTTCCTGTGGCGGGAGCTGATACAAGAAACAACATGATTGAGTCCTCTTTGGCTCCTCCACGAGTCACTGCTTGATTTTGAGTCTGCCTCACCAAACCAGTCCTAGAGCTGTCAGCACACCTCCCACTCCCTGTTTGTGTTGGCTTTTGTCACTGTGCCATGCTGGAGGTGTCGGCTAAAGCTGTTTACTGGCTTCACTTTAAAACACCTTGAGGTGTTCTTAAAATTCTGCTTTGAGCAGCAAACTGGATAGAAATGGCAATGAGGCATGAGAGCAATGGCGATAAATAGAATATAACAAAGCAAAATTGTCATAGAATTACGTGGAGTAGCTTAAGGGTGTTTTTTTTTTTAAAGTGGTATGTTATTTAAATACACTATTACATACATATACACACATATATATATGTACATACACATATGATTTTAGGAGCTCTTATTGTCTTTATGGAGCTCATTCATCCATACTGGAGAGGTCAGGCTATATCCCAGGTTAAGTTCATCTTTGAAGCATATTCTTCTAGGATAAAGGAATAAAACAAAACGTAGAAGACTTAAAATATTAGTTTAATATGCAGGAAAAATAATCGCAGCTAAAATCAGACTCCTATGACGAAAGCCACCACATGACCTTCCCTGCTGGCTTTTGAGGGTCAGGGGACACTTGATGGGTAGAACCACACTACGTAAAGTGAAGGGCTAAAAACTGGCTCACATAAAATCACCAACTGCCTAAATTAGTGAGACCTTAGAAAACTGTTTGTCCAATCTCCGGGAGTCAAAGGCTCAGTGAGGAGGAAGGAAACCACAGAGCTAGTCAGTGGCAGGATCAGGGATATACTCAGCTCTCTTATCTTCAACTCTGCATAATGCACAGTTTCCTTATTTTAGCATTCTTACTTTCTCATAGTGCACTGCAACACTGTTGATACAGGGTGACTCCTAAGACTTCCAATTCCTCAGCATTTCTTCACCCTGTTTCCTAGAGTCCTGCCACCCAGCCACCTACTTTACCCAGCCCTGACCCACAGGGCCTGGCCATTTGTCTTGGCTTGAATGCAGGTAAGGCTTAATCAGAAGGGAAAGTGAAGAGGAAAGTCAGGAGAGGAGTGGGGTAAGCACCTCTTTGAGAGTGGGGAGGCTCATGTAACAATGACTGGAAGAGAATTTCAGCACAGCCTCCTTTTCACGGCCCAAGAATAACATTCAGGAGTCAACATCTCTGCCTCCCAATGCGGACACACAATCTCATTGTCTTGTATTGAAGCTTTGAGCACTACTAAAACCAACTTCTATGGGTTTTTTTCCCTCCCAAGAGCTGAATGGATTTAATAAGTTTAAATAATAAATATGAACCAAGGCAGATACATGTTCTCTGGGTTTTGCACTTTCTTTGGAGTGACTCTGTAGAAGAGGAGCTTGCTGGAACCAAGGTACTAACATTCTTCAGTCTCTAAGTAGGCACAGATTCTCTTATCAAAGTGGCCTATAGAAAGCCAGTAATGATGGGGCATACGTCCTTTCTATCTGGAAAATAAAGACCTTTTCTCCAATTAGGCTGAAAGGGGAGAGGGTAGGAGTGTGCACAGTCCTTGATGTAAACTCATGTTAGTGACAGCGACCATTTCCAACCCTCACCCCACAGCATTTCTTAATGAAACACTTGATCATTGCTTAAGTAGTTAGTACAACTCCAAAAAACACTTAAGAGTGTGTGAACATGATTATTATTTGGTGGTGGATCTATCTTGTAACTTAAAAATGTAATCACATGGAAGTTGATCCCTCAAAGACAAGAAATGGAGGAAATAAACACGTTGTACTTCAGCATTGATCTTCATCTTTTGTGTTTTGAAATCTAAATGTGTTTTGAAAGCACTTCATAGGGGGAAACAGACAACTGAAATGTTTAAAGAACCATACACCTAAATCATCTGATTCTCAGCTATGGGTCATTAGACTGAAATTATTTAACCCAGGGACACTTAAAAATTATAGGTAAAGAACTGACAAATCTGTAAGTGGATATTACATCTGTGCAAGTCTGACTTTCAGTTAAATGATTATGAAAAGGGTAAGATTCAAGAAATAAAGTACATTGGGTGGTTACTATGTGCCAGACACTGTTCTTAATGTTATGATGTATTTAAGTATCATAACAATCCTATGCACTAGGTATTATTATTTATCCCAATTCACAAATGGGGCAATTGGTGTCCACCTTGTTTTGGTTACTGGCTCAAGGCTATTGAGCTACTTAGGTGGCAAAGTCAGAAACTGACCCGAGAAGGTCTGACTCCGGATTATAGACTCTTGATCAGTATGTTATATTGCCTCTCAATGCCTAGAATACAAGGGTAACTTTCAAAATAAAACACAATATTTTTTGAGATGTGTGCATTCCTAATATATATTTAGCAATGGTGTATCTGTGCCAGGAACTTCACATGACGAGCTGAGGACACAGACAGTTGAAAACTGACTAGGCTCCTGCCCTCTTGTTTACATTCTAATCTAGACAGAACAAAAATATATATAGCCATAGGAGTAACTAAAACTAATGTAAACTGTAATAAGTGCTGTGAAAATTTGAAGATTCTGAGATATTAAATAAGGAGGGGGAGTCTCTTAGCCTACGTTCTCTGTGGAAAGCTTGGCAAGAGATTACATGTAGGTAGTTTATTTGTGGATGTGATCACAAGGAAGAGAAGTAGGGACTAGGAAAGGAAAACAAATAAAGAGAAAGAGCCCAAACTAGGATGTGGTCTGAAGTTGGTCACTGCTGTGGACCATGGAGAGCAAATCTCCTGGAACACTGAAAAGTGGGGTACAATGTACCTCAGAGCTGTCCAATCAAGAGGATGAAAGAGATAAACATTGGCTCGCCAGCTCCTATTGGCCACGGGTTGTTAACTTTCTCCGATTCATACAAAGCTCCCATTACAGCTTCAGAGATACGCTGGAAATAGGCCAAGGACAGTGGAGGCCAGCGACTGTCAGATGACTACTGGACAAGACTTCTTGCTGCAATGGCTGGTGTGAGAGGTGGGCTGAGAAGGCAAAAAGGTGACTGATACAGAGAACCTGCCTTAGAGGGGTAGGTCAGAGACGGCTTCCCTATGGGGGCCACTTCTATGCTGAGATTTGAGGAGGATAAAGAGCTAAACATAACAAGAGCTGAGAGAAGAGCATTTTCAGATATAGGAACCAACATATCGAGAAAGAGCTGGCATCTTCCAGGAACTGACACATCAGGGTAGCCATGATGAAGGAGGATGTGAGGCAGTCCAAGATGGCAGAGGAAGAGGGGCAGTGCCAGATCATGCAGAGACTTGGAGGGTGTCAAGGATTTTAAGTGAATATGAACTCACTGAAGAGTTACAACAATGTGCTCAACTATCTCCAAACAAGGAATCATGTGTTTCAGAGCTAGAAGAATGGTAGGTATGAAGCCAAGAGGTCATTCTATATAGGAAAGGACAAACTGGTTGATAGTTCCATTGGCCGAAGGTCCATGCTAGGACCAAGAGTGAGAGTCTTCACCCAAGTCAGAACAGGACCGGAAGTTTGTCCTGGACTGCTGAGCTCAGACAGCCAGCCTGCAGCATTGGGGCTAACTGGCAGAAACCCAGTCTCTGATACAGACCTTGCTGGCAAGAACAACTTAGAACCAAGGTTGGGATGAGACCAGGAGCAGGACTGGATGGTTATTTCTTGGGGAACTCCTAAGAACCAGGGTGCCCTATATCTTTGTCTGGTGTCGGGATTGATCATTGCTGTAACAACAACAAAAATCTCAAATATCTAAGACTTAGGGGAATAGAACTGTGAAAGGAACTCTTGTACTGGCAGCACTTGAGTCAGTCCCCTTGAGTTTCATTTTTATCTTCCCCAGGGAATATTTCTGCAGCGTCTTCTGTGCTGGACCCAAAGGAGGCATTAACATTGTGACCCAAGCCTCAACAAAACCCCTTTCCCTTGAAATGTTTGTTGAACAGGAATTGCCCGTCTGTGTTTATTTAAGCATATTTGTCACATGATTAATGAGCAACATAAAATGCTTACACCTGGGAATCATTAAACATGTAATTTCCATGTCCCTTGCCTACCTGACCTTTCCTTAGCTTACAGGTACATTATTATACATCCTGTCTCTATAGTACCTTTTATGGTTGTATTAGTCAGAGTAGGCTAATTGCTTAAGTGCAAAATTCTATGGGCTTAACACAACAAAAGTTTATTTCTCATTCCTGTCACATTTCCATACAGGGTTGCGGCAAAGTTCTGTTCCATGTAGTCATTTAGAGATCCAAGCTAGTGTCTTCTTTGGCTCCATCCTCTTCTACATTTTCTAGAATCCTCTCTATTTGGCCAGGAGAGGAGCAAAGAAGCCCGTCAAAAAGGCGCCACTGCTTTTAGGTGCGGTACATTCACTCTGACGGGAACTAATCTCACAGCCTACCCAGATGGATAGGGATTGAGAATTGTCATCTGTTGGGGACCTGAGAACAGGGGACCTTGAGTATTGTGAGTAGCAGCAGCCTCTGCCACAATGGTAGAAGAAAACAAAGCACCATTAACCTTCCAAGAAAAATATGAAGCTGCAAATATGTCTTATCATGTTATATAGGGCCGGGTCAAAGGAGTGTATCTGGCTTCCTATAATACATATAGGAACAATGCAGAGTATACATTCCTCTATCTCCAGAGCTTAGAAGAAACTTAAAGAATATGTATAAGAATAAAGGAATTTTTTTTTTTTTTTTTGAGTTGGAGTCTCACTCAGTCACCCAGACTGGAGTGCAGTGGCCGCTCCCCTCCACCACAGCCTCGACCTGCTGGGCTCCGGCGATCCTTCCGCCTTAGCCTTCCGAGTAGCTGGAACTACAGGTGTGCGCTACCACACCCGGCTAATTTTTTGATTTATTGTAGAGCTGAGGTCTCACCAATTTGCCCAGGTGGGTCTCGAACCCGCAGGCTCAGGCAATCCACTCACCTTGGCCTCCCAAAGCACGGGATTACAGGCTAAGCCACCGAGCCCGGCCAGAATTCATTTTTTAAAATATTACGACACTTTCGGCTGGGCTCGGTGGCTCAGCCTGCAATCCCAGCACTTTGGGAGGCCAAGGCGAGTGGATTACCTGAGACCAGCCCGGGCAACTTGGCGAGACCTCATCTCTACAATAAATCAAAAATGAGTAAGACAAGGTAGCGCGTGCCTATAGTTCCGGCTACTTGGAAGGCAGAGGCGAGGAGCTGCCTGAGCCCAGTAAATCCCTGCTGGAGTGGCCGTGAGTGTGCCACTGCATTCCAACCTGGGCGACAGAGTGAGACTCTGACTCAAAAAAATAAAATAAAATAAAATATGACATACTTTTAAGTGAAGTACATTTAGGTGTTTTTTCTCTTTGTGACTCAATAGCAGTTGTGAAACTTCTGAGATTTTTTTTCTTTTTAATTGTGATAAATATACATACCATAACATTTTCCATCGTAATGATTTGTAAGTGTACTATTTAACGTGTTAAGTACATTGTCATTGTTATGCAACCAATCCCCACAACTCTTTCCATAAACTCAGAGTAATAAGTTAACAGTCAAGAAAACTAACAAAATCTATGCTTACAATTCCCACAAAAAGAAAGATTGTATACATTTCTTTAGAGTTCTGTGACAATAATCTTATTCTGGCTTAAGCTTGACTTCCAGCACACTGATCATTATTGAGGAATTCTATCTATTCTTTTGTTTGTTTGTTTAATTGTTGTAAAATATACATAACAGAATTTGCTGTCTTAACTGTTATTCAGTATTATTAAGTATACTCACATTGTTGGACAACAGTCTCCAGGATTTTCCATCTGCAAAAACTAAAATTTTGACCCATTAAACAATTCCTCCTTTACCCAGCCCCTGGAAACCACCCTTCTATTTTCTGTCTCTATGAATTTCACTACTCTAGGTACCTCATATAAGCAGAATCATACAGTCTTTTTTTGTGACTGATTTATTTAGTTTAGCATAATGTCCTAGTTCCAGTTGCTTGGAAGGATGAGGTAGAGTCTCACTCTGTCACCCAGGCTACAGTGCAGCGGCACACACACAGCCACTGCAGTCTCAGGTTGCTGGGTTCAGGCTATGCTTCCACCTCAGCCTTTCAAGTAGCCAGAACTATAGGCGTGCACTACCACACCTGGCTTTTTTTTTTTATTGTAGAGACTAGGTCTCACCAAGTTGCCTGGGCTGGTCTTGAACCCGCGGGCTCAGGCAATCCACTCACTTTGGCCTCCCAAAGTGCTGGGATTACGGGCTGAGCCACCAAGCTAGACCAGAATTTCTTTTTTAAAGACTAACTAACATTCCATTGTATCTATACACCACCTTTTGTTTATCCATCTATCTATGGATGGACACTTGAGTCACTTCTACTGTTAGGCTACTGTGAATAATTCAAGGGCAGCCATTATTAATGTAAATTTTAAAGATGGAAAATCATGATGAACAACACACTCAGCGGTGTGTGTGTATGCGCACATGCTCTTATAACCATCCTCTGAATTAATTAATTAGAGGTTGGATTAGTTATTCTCAAAGCAAACCACTCAGTAAATTATTTATGAGTACTTATTTTGTATCAGATTCTGCAGAGGTAGGGGTACATAAAAATGGTGCACAGTCCTTTCCCATGTCGTAGCTTAGGTATAAGATGTAGAATGCGCCAGGCTAACACTTTCAGACCGCGTTCTGAAGAGCATCAGTGTTCAGTGTGATGTTAATAGATGCTTTACAATAACGGTGTTTCATGGTCAAAGAAGCTTAGGAAACACTGTGACAAATTTTTTAAAACTTTGCTGCAAACACAACTTAATTGAGCCCCCAAGGAGAGGGTTAGTGGGGTGGGGGAGGTATGTGCCTTTGTCAAGTTCATTTGGGGGCAATTCAGCAGTCAGTCAAGACAGGGAAGTCAATCATTCAGGCATAGCTGGTAAACAAAATGCACAACTCACCTAGACGTTGTGAATTAGAATCTTGAATTAGAATTTTCTCTATTGACAACTTTCAAGGTTTTCATACATCACTGGGCTCATTATATATACTGTACCCATCTGGGTGCCTCATGGTGGTGGACTTTTAGCCCATAATGGTGCCAAAAGTTACCCACCCATCAAATATACCTCTTTCATTACTCTCAACTTTAGACCCAGGGAGTCGAAGACAGTGTCTTCCATGAGGTCACTATTTTAGACCTCCTCAGGTGGGTTTTTCTGGACCTGGTTCCATGTACAATGCTGAGACCCATGCATGAATAACATCATCCAGGTATTGATGGAGAGGTGAGGGCCTCCCTAGGCTGCAAACTCTAGTGAAGCAGGAGTGGCTCTCTCTCAGCTGTCACTGAGACAAAGCCTTCCATGACCTGAACAGAAATGCGGAGAGGGGCTCCCATCCACATTTCCTGGGAGCCGAGAGCACTCTCTCCATAGGATGCACCCTAACCCATGGGAAAGTGTTGAGAATAGTCACCATGGAGGGGTGGCAAAGCTTTACCTCCACCCTCTTAGGGAGACTGGGCCTGAGAATTAAACTGACAGAGGTTAGATTAACAGGACAAGAGGATATAAATTCAATATCAGTTTACATGACACAGGAGCCCTCATAAGAAAATAAAGATCCAAAGATATGGCAAAACCCACATACTTTCGTGTTAGGTTGAACAGAGAGAAAATCATAGAAAAATAACTAAATTGTTATTAAGCTAAAGGCAGATACGGATTATCTGAGCAAGGTCTGTTTGTGCAGAGTTCTCTTGGCTAACTCCCCATCAGAAAACGTTTCTTTTTTCTAGCTACAGGGAGGGAATCCTTGCATGGGGGTTTTTATCTCCTGTTTTCAGGAAGAAAGGGTGAATCTTACAATGCCCTTCTTGACTCTGCTGATTTTCAACTGCCTTTTGCTTGATGTAATCCTTATACCAAAGTGTCATATTTCGGGGAAACATATTCTGCCAGGCTTCACCAGCTTGACTTTTCTGTCCTTCCCTCACCCTGAGCTCTACCACGTGTTGAGCACAAACCTCGCCTTTATCAGTTCTTTTCCTCCAAAACAAAGCAACTCTTTAGGCAGAGAGTTGCCTATGGTCCCATCCGATCAATCTCTCATACAGCGCTGATATGTCTGAGTCTGAAGTTGAAGTACTTTTTCATTTTAATCTTCCATGGGCTTCATAAGCTCCCTGAAAACAGATAAGCTCGTGTCTGATTGTCCACAGCACAGAGTATGATAGCACTGACTGGCAATGAATGAATAAAAGAACAAAGACACCCACCTAAACGGTTTCCTCGGTGACCTAGTGATTCCAGGACAGGTAGTAGAAAGCTGCTACATTGTCTCCCAAAAGTTATACAAGTAAAGGTTTAATTTACATGACTTACCTTGTTTCTGATCTCTCCAAATCTGACATCTCCACCTACAGCTAGAGGTTAATATTCACCAGCCCTGTGAGATGAAAAACCTCATCAGATTCCACCAGTAGGAGTGCTTATGTTTTCTACTCAAATAATATTACTTTTTAGAAGGCCAACCAAGGTTGCTCCTCCATGTGCAGGGACCCAAGGAACAATGGAAAGCCAGGTAATCAGATACCTACTGTCCCACAATGTCACCCTGAATGAGTCTTTTCATTCTCTCTTTGCTTGTTCTTTTCTAGTCTTGCCTTCCATTTCTCAGCTTTGCCAAACATTCAGGTCAAGGTCAGAGCAAGGGACTATCTGAGGGAGGAACTGAATTTAGCCACATAGGGCCTCTCCTTGATAAAAACATTTAGCACCCAGCCAAGGAATCTATCTTTAGATTCCAGAATAGAAAAAAGAAAAAAAAAATCTCCCTTAAGAAAATGCCAGTTTTCCTTTGCTTTTGCCTCAAGTCAACCCTGTTTTAGACTCCAAGGAGGCTGCTCCCTACAAAAGGGAAAGTGCTAAAGGAACACATCAGAAGAACTGAATTCTATTTCTAGCATTCACTCAGATGCTCTGTGACCTTATTTCCCCAGCCATTTCTTCAGCTTCATCCTGTCCCCATCCCCGCCCTCTGCCATCCTCTTCTTACTGCAACATCGTGTATCCGTGTGTAAGACTCAGGGAGAGTCTCCAAACACTCAAACCCAAGTGGTCTTTATTACTTGGAGCCACTAGTGCCAACCAGCCTAGAGGAGCTCCTGAGAATGAACCTCAAGAACCTGGCCTCCTGCACTTGTGACAGGACCAGACTAAAGACCTGCCTCCTAAGGAGTAGACGTGGGTCTACTGGATCTTCCACGGGAGTAGAATTCACAGGTCGTCTAAAAGCACTGGAAGGGCCTCAAAATCTCCTCTTGCAGGAAGCCACAGAAAAATGATCTGCCATCCATCCCGCATTCTAGAAAAATTCTCTCATCCTCTAGGAACCCTCTGTGGTGCCGGCATCCATAAACTGTTGAAGTAGATAAGTGAGATGCCGGGGACCCCAGTTTAGCATAATGCTGCTAGTGGCGGGGTGGGGGTGGGGGGACAAACCTCTTCCTTTTCAAGGTGCTAATCACAGTGTACTTTGTGAACGGTGAAATTATCACGTGAAGTGGGAGATGCCATTTTTTCTGATACTTGGCACAAACCTTGATGATCCATGGTGCCGCAGCTTTGTTGTTGGAGGCCGTGCAACCTTGAGAGGGCAAACTTTGGGGGAGACTAGCTGGATAAAATCCCGACTCAACTCTAGACATTGTGTGGCCTTGAGCAATTTATTTAATGTCCCAGTCTCAGTTTCTTGTAATGTCCCAGTCTCAGTTTCTTGTAAAGTGTTTCTAAATGGACCTAATTTATCATATTACACGTTTCAACTGAAAAAATACATGTATATTTTCCAAACATGTCAATTACTTCATGAATGTTATCTATTAGTAAAAATAATACTAAGGCTCATAAAGAAAAATAACCTAGGGAATTAATGAATGATGAGCAAATGGAACTGATTCAATGAACCCCTTTGTAGTCCTAAAATATTCGGGCAGCCACTTCTATTTTAGCACCTGCAACATTTCATTGTATTGCTTATTTATATCGTGACTATTCAGAATCCTCTCGAGAGCAGAGAATTATCTCTCTTATTACTATCTCGGTGTCTCCTCTACTACCTGTCCTATATCATTTTTGCTGAATTAATAAAAGGTGAATAAATTAATGAATGAAGGATTGAGCAAGTAAATTAATATTCTCTTGAAGAGAATATTTTCTGCATTAACCCAAAACATTTTTTTCTTATATAAACTATTTATAGAAACATTGCATTTTGCTTACTTATTATGAACTGTCTCCAACTTCCTTCCCTTGTTTCTGAAGAATGCAAAAGCCCATATTCTTAGCAATTTCCCAAAAGTTGTTTAGGGGCTGTCTTAGTTATCTCGGGCTGTTATAACAAAATACCACAGATTTGGTGGTTTAACCAACAGACTTTTATTTTTCACAATTCTGGGAGCCTTTAAGTCCAAGATCAAGATGCCAGCAGATTCAGTTCCTGGTGAGGACTCCCTTCCTGACTTGTAGATGGCCACCTTCTTGCTGGGTCCTCACATGGCAGAGAAAGGAAGAAGACTGATTTCTCTTTCTCTCCTTTTTTTTTTCCTTCAATTTTTTATTTTAAATATGTGGGGTACAATTCAGGGTTACGTATACAAATTCTTCTTCTTATAAGTGCATTCATCCCATCAGGGGAGCCCCGCTCTCATGACCTCATCTAAGTGTAATTATTTCCAAAGACCCCCTCCAAATACCATCAAATGGGAGTTAGGGCTTCACTATATGAATCTGAGGGGGATACAGACATTCAATGCATAACAAGGGGTGAAAGTGTTAACACAATCCCCAAAATTGTCAGGGATTTTTGATAGGGTGAGTATGTTCAACCCTGGAATCTAGACATTTCAGAGTGGAGAAGAAAAGCGAAGCAACAACAGTTCAAATGAGTATCTTATTCAGGAAATCACCAGGTCTTTGAGGAGCACATATTCAAGCTTTCTAAAGGAGGAACTGTGAGCAGGCAGAATGAAGCTAGTCTTGCCTGGATGCACTTTCCTGCTCTGGCAGGAGGTTGGTCCTGCTCCCTGCAGATGCCCGTGATGCCAGGGCCCCCGGTTTTGCCTGTGGAATATCCTCTAATCCATCAGAACAGCTACAGTAGATATTCTGAAAATTATGAGAAATACCTTTTAGCAGTTTATCAACTAACTGCAGGCCATCACCTCAAATGGGAACTTATTCAAGCCGTTATTCAAGCTTATTCAAATAAATTTGAGCTCCGACTAACAGCACTGGCTACCTAATTTGCTGGGTGCAGTTCAAAATGAAAACGCAGGATCCTTTTTAAAAGTTATTAAGCATGTCAAGACAGTGATGGTAGAACATTCAACCAAGCATGGGTCCCCTTCTGAGCACAGGTCAAAGGCCCGACCCTACCTACCAGCGACTATCTAATAAGTCAAGCACCAGGAAAAATCTGACCCCTGCACAGTTTTGCAGCTGCCCTAGCAGAAAAACAAGCACAAAAACGGACACTATCAGCCCCATCGGGGCATCAGCTCTACCCCAGAGGACTACACTTCCTCAAGGCTTCCCTGGGATGGCCAGTTTCCACTAGTGTTCCCCCTGCCCTTCAAACTTCAGTATCCCTACAGAGGATCAAAGCTATCAAGAACCAAAACAAACAACACCCAAACCCCTAGACCTACGGATTGCCCTCCTGAACCCGCAGCTGGGGTTGAAGGCTGTGCCCACGCTGGGGAGCGGGCGAGTAGAAATCTCATACATCAAAGGCAAAGAAGACAATTCCACGTTGCAGACCCCCACCCCAGTGAGGACAAGCCTATCGTCAGACACGCTCCCTGAAGTCCCTGCCTCACAGCCAACTGCTTTCTGAATATTCCCTGCACAACTGCAAGAAATAAAAGTGGCTGTCACTGTGCAGAGCAAGAGGCGAGAAGCCCAGGAGAGCGGCAGCAGGGGCGGGATCTCCCTGCTGGCGGATGATTCGATAAGAAACCTGGATGTGACCGGCCTCACAATGGCCTATTTATCCGGCTCTCACGCACGGCCGGCGGCCCGGCTGGGAATCACGGGGGTGGCAGCCTCCCCGGAAAACGGCGGCGCTCGGCACAGGAAAGACGCTGATAAACCGATCTGCAGACCACGCTTCTTCCTTCCTGGGAAGCGGCCACAAAGGCAGCCGGCTGACCCGGTCCCGAGCCGCTCCCGGCCGGGAAGGGCGAGGGGTGGGGGGAAGGGGGCGGGGGGGCGGGAGGAGGGGGGCAGGGGAGCCGCCCCGCCCCTCCCAGCACCCCACCTCCGCCGCCAAGTTTCTTTTGGCAAATCACCCCACGGCGTGATTCAGACGGAGCCCAAGCTGGCCGGGCTCGGGCCGCATCTCTCCAAGCCCAGGGGCGGGAGCGGCCGCCCCAACCCTCCGCGCTCCCGGGGCGCCCCCCCCCCCCCCCCCCCCCCCCCCCCCCCCCCCCCCCCCCCCCCCCCCCCCCCCCCCCCGGCCCCGCCGGCCGGCCGCCCCCC
>CAUYQG010104343.1:0-12614 GCA_963574415.1 Tarsius wallacei | reverse complement strand
CCCGGCTAATTTTTTGATTTATTGTAGAGATGAGGTCTCGCTTGCCCAGGCGGGTCTCGAACCCGCGGGCTCAGGCAATCCACTCACCTCAGCCTCCCAAAGGCGTGGGATTACAGGCTGAGCCACCGAGCCCGGCTTCTGGTTCTTTCTTAATCCTCAGTATCTCCTGTGTTCTGCAGAGTAATTTAAACTTGGACCTTTCTTGATATTCATAAACACACAAAAATCCCTGCTAAAATCGAGTGTTAAATATCTTGAGATTCCACCTCTAAGCAGCACAAGAGATCAGATAGATGCTTTAAAATCTCAGACTCCTCCTCTTTTCTTCTCCACCAGTCTGTCTAAATGAAAAAGGCCTATTTTACCTTTCCTGCAGCATGTCAAGCCACCCCAACTTCATCTCCTGGGAGGCAAATTGGCAATAATTTGTTTGGGTTAGTAGGAATCATATTTTCTTTTCATCTGGTACCCCCTAGATTATTTTGCTGACTATTGCACCCCTGTGAGGTAGGCATTATTATCCTATTTCTCAAAAAAGAAAACTGATGTACATGGCAACATAGTATATAAATGACAGAGTGAGAGCTAAAATTCAGTTCTGTCTGAGTCCAGGAATGAAATAGTTCTTGCCCAAAGTCAATGAGAAATAGAACTGTGACATGACTATCTCATAATCAAGAGATTAAAGGCTGATATGTTAAGATGATTGAAGGTTCAGAAACATGGCAGAAAATAGATTATCCCTCCACCTATTAAATATTAATTCCCTTTGTCTTTGCAAATACCACAGTTGACTAAAACATATTATTTAAAAATGCAAGGTAAAGTTTCCTCTACTTTCAGCTTTTGTATTGGAAATACATTCAGATGACTTTCCTTCCTGCTGCTGGGATTGAACATTTGATCTTCTTTGCCCTTGGTCAGTGTCGACAAGAACGTGGGTGTCCATGGAGTAGCAAGAGATCAAGGACAAATTCCCATCAGGAGCCTCATGATCCCAGTTCCAGGTGTCAACAAACACTGAGTTTTAAATATTTTCAGGAGACCATAAAAGAAGACCATAAAAGAAATCCTTTCTCATCAATGGTCTCCTGCTCTCAGGAGAGGTGAGAGCAGTTAAGGACAAAGGAAGACCACTGATTGTAAGCTCCTAAAGGGAATTTATCGGCACTCTCTATGATCCTTGTTGAGTCTGTAAAAATAACTTTTACTGATTTTATTTCTTGAAAGGAATACATAGTCACAGCATGATATTTAAAGACGTAAACATGTAAGAATGAGATTTTTTTTAACTTCATAAGAAATGCCAAGGATTATCAACACCTAGGTTATAGTAGTGTTTACTCCCAAGGAGAAAGGAAAGGGGTGTGATGAGAAAAGGACCTTTAATTGTATTGGTAACATTTTATTTCTTTAGCTAAGTATTGAGTACTACTTTTTCTTTTAATCCTTTGTTCGTAAGTCTGATATTATTCAGAATAGATGTTTTTACATCTATTTTACTCGTTGAAAACTTGGTACCTAGTGCAGCCCCTGCTACGTTGTAGATACCTAATAAATATTTATTAAAAGAATGAAAATAAATGAATGGATCACCTGTGTATAACCTCTGAACTTTAGTTTCCCCATGTTTGGAAAATAAGGCTAGCACTATCTACCCTCAAAACGATCATGAGATGACTGGGCATGGTGGTTCATGCCTGTAATCCCAGCACTTTGGAAGGCCGGGGAAGGAGGATCAGTGAGACCTCGTCTCAAAATATAAAACAAAAAATTATCCTGACATAGGAGCACACACCTGTAATCCCAGTTACCTTCTACTCAGGAGGCAGAGGTGGAAGGGTGACCTGAGCCCTGGAGGTCGAGGCTGCAGTGAGCCATCATTGTACCTCTGCACTCCAGCCTGATTGACAGTGAGCCCCTGACTCAAAAATATATATCATACGAGTTAAATGTGCTAGCTTCTATAGAATGTCTTACTGGGTACCTACCTGGGTGTGGTTGACAGGCACAAAATTGTTGCTATTTTACTGCTCAAATATTCCTGGTCTTAGTTTATAAAGAAAGGTACACACTGCCTTACTTAAAAGCTTCTTTTAAAGGTCTTTTGAAGTCATGTACAAATGAGAACTTTGGGATAGTCATTTTAATATAGTCCCTTTGAACCTCAAAATGTGTATGATAGAAAACAAGATGGCACATGTAATTTTACCTGTTCTCCCGGTTAACTACTGTTTACAAACATTGGTTTGCTCTGGTTTAGCTCAGAAAACCTTTTCAAGGCTCAAGCAGTAAATTACTACTGCTTTTGGGGCTCTGGAGCCTGAGCCACACTCAAAGATCCATAGCTTTGACTAGACTGGGTGGAATAATTGTCACTCAGGCTGGAGCTGCTAAATGCTAATAACCCCAGGAACCAATGTCTCTATAAGTCACTAGTCTCATTCCCCATGTCCCATGCAATATTTTTTAAAAACAACAGTCAATGCAAAAACACCCTTTATTTACCAAAGGAATTAGTATTAGTGTTCACCAGAGAAACAGAAAAAATAAAAGATATATTTAAATGAGAGTTATTGTGGGGTATTGACTCAGGAGATTATGGAGGCTGGGAAGTCCCAAAACCGACTATCCAGCAAACTGGATGACCTATTAAAGCCGAAGTTATAGCCCCAAGACCCAAGTGGCAGAGTACCAGTGACATAGATTCCAGTCCCAGTTTATTTGCCTGTGAACAAGGAGCACTGAGAACAGGAGAAATTCAAAGTCTCAGCTCAAGCAGTCAAACAGAGAGGACTAATTCCTTCCTCTACCTTTTTGTTCAACTGAGACTCACAACATATTGGATGATACCCATCTGCATTTGTGAGTGCAGATCTTGTATACTCTACCAAATCAAATGCTGATCTTATCTGGAAACACTCTCACAGACACTTCCAGAAATGTTTAACCAGATATCCGGACATCCCATGATCTAGTCAAGTTGACACATAAAATAGACCATCACACCTGGCCTTCAGTCTAGGGTGGAGGGGATGTGGTGTTATTCATCCATTTGATCCATGAGTATTTATTGACCAACTACTTGAGCCATGCTATATACTAGGCTCTAAACAAGAATATAACGAACAAGAGAGATAAGTACTCTGCTCTCAAGGAGCTTCAATCTTCATGGGGGAAAGAAGACAAGATAAAAGAAGGAGCAAACAAAAAAAATCATAGAGAGATGAGTTTTTTCAAGTAAATTAAAATGGAATGACGTAAACAATGAGAAAGTGGCACTTATTGGGCAAGAAAGGGAAATTGATATCTAAATGACAAGAATAAAACAGCTCTAGAGAAATCTGAAAGCATTCTAAGAGAGCATTGTTAATGCAGACCCTGAGGTGGGAACTTCAGGTTTTAGAAACTTAGTGAATAGAAAAAAAGAAATAGAGTCAGGAAGTAGATTTACCTTGCAAGCTGTGATAAGGAGTTTCTGTAAAGCTATCAGAAGATTTTAAGCCAGGTAACAATGTGGTGTGATTCGTGTTTTTTAAAAAAAATCACTCTGGCTGCTGTGTAAAGGATATACTATGGGGGTGAGTATAAAAGTCATGAGACCATGCTGGAGGCTGTTGAAATAGTCTCAATGAGAAGTCACGGTGGCTTGGGCAAGGATGAGATCAGCAGAGATTGGAAGGAGACATGCTCTAGTCCAGATATGTTTTGAAGGCATAGCTGGTGGGATTTGTTGATGGATATGATTTAAGAATGGCTCCTGGTAAGTTTTTGTTTTTGTTTTTTGTTTTCCTACAGAGAAAAGAATTTCTGTGGGATACTTTTCCTTTAACTACCATTGGCCCTCACTCACATTTCATAGAGACCAATGTGAATATATTTTAAATGTGCTCTAATCAAGATAGTTCTAGTACAGCCACTAAGCCTCCCTTTTTGTCCTATGTTTTCTGTCTCTCTGATTCCCTGGAACTTTTCTCTGACTGCAGATGCCTTCAGCCCCCTTCTGTCCTCCAATACCTCCCCTCTGATCAGTTTTCTGCTTTGTGTGTTTCCCAGATTTTGTCCCTTTTTAAGCCTTTGTATATTTCCTACCAAGTTCAGGCCTGAAGAAAAGGGTGACAGACAATCTAATGCATTGGATGACTGTCACTCAAACTCTGCTTCAACGTATGAATGCAGCAAACACAAGAGTAGGGTTGTCAAAGACTACCATGACAGGCAGAATATGGCCCCCAAAGATATCCACGCCTAAACCCTGATCCTGTTAATGTAGTTGTTACGTGGCATTGGGGCACTAAGATTAAAGATGCAATTAAGGTTAACAAATGACTGGCCTTCTTGTGGGGTTATTATCTTATATTGTCCAAGTGGATCCAATGTAACCACTGGGTCCTTATAAATGGAAGGGGGAAGGAGGAGCATAAGTGTCAGAGTGATTAGATATAAGAAAAACTCAACTGGCCACAGCTGGCTTTGACAATGGAGAAAGGGGCTGTGAGCCAAGGAATGTTGCCTCTAGAAAGGCAAGGTGAAGGATTCTTTCCTAGAGACTCCAGAAGCAACACGGTCCTCTCAATACCTTGATTTTAGCCCAGTGAGTCTTAGCTAAGACTTCTGAACTCCAGAGCTATAAAATAATAAATGTGTGTTGTTTTAAGTCACTATGGTTGTGACAATATTTTTACAGTAGCCATAGGACACTTGATGCAGCTACTCTGTGAGATCGCAAGCCAAAGAGCCATCATCCATTCCCACTCAAAGTATGTAACTCATTCTTCACTTCCATTGCTCTCAAAGTTGCTTTCTTTTGCACCAATCCTCCTTCCTCTGCTTTTGCCTAAAAGAATTTCTATTCATGGTGTAAGATGCAAATCAACTGTCACCATCTGTAGCAGACTTTGCTTATTACTCCTCAACATTCATTTGCTCTTCTTCCCTGACATAGGTATTTTTATTGGTAAAATTGCCATTAGAGTAAAAGCTACATTTCCCAGACTCCTTTGAGGGAATTGAGTCATAAAAATGACCATTAAGTTCGCGAACTTGCCACCGTGCGCTAATGTTGGCAGCACAGTACTCAGTAAGGTTTCATAATCTTGACATACCAGTGTCCCACAGCTGTGTTTGTGTCCATGTGCAGTGGTGTCCTGCTGAATGGCTTTCATTATTGTTGTTGCATGTTTCACCTCTTCAACATTGAAAAAATATTTCCTTTTGAGGTATTTTTTTCACCTAGAGAAACAAACAAAAAAAAGGGGCTCAGGGCAAGATCGGATGAATTGGGATGGTGGTGGGACAAGGGAGTCGTTTGGGGTCAGGAATTGCTGAACACTCAATGCGGTGAGGGAAGGTTCATTGTCATGGTGGAATCACCAGTCACCTGTTTGCCACAGCTTGGAATGTTTCTTCTGCAAATCGTGAAACAACATTCTCAAAACGTCCAGATAAAAACTTTGGCTAACTAATCTGGAGTAAAAAACTCTGAGCGTAAAAGGGGTCCACCCTCCAACAGATAATTCCGGTTTTGGGGGGGGTCCCTCCTCATTATAGATCAGTAATCAACATTAGGATGAGAGCATTGAGATAAGAGAAACTGAGACTCAACCCTGGACATATCAAAGGAGTAATATTAAAAATATATTTGTGTGTGCATACATATATATAGAAAGAATGTATATGTGTATTTACTTATATAATATAATATTAGTATATTATATATAATAAATAAAATTCCTGCATTTGGAAAGCTCTTTTCTTGTTTTTCTCAGAAGCCAGAATTAAGATTTTTTTTCTGTCACTAACTAGGGGGAAAATTCTAAGACATCAGAATTAGAGACAGGGAGAAAGAGACAGATTGAGAAAGAAGGGGAAAGTTTTCAGATAACACCACTCTTGCCTATAATCATATGAAAAGGCCATAATAATATAGGATCTTGAATCTCAGATCTCAGTTCATAGAAAGAAGTAACACATGAATTTGCCCATAGAAAATTTATTGTTTATCAATACTAAGCTATGTCTTGGAATCCAATTAAATGCAAATGCTTTCAAATAATTTTAGTTTCTTCTCAGTCTTAGAGCAATGTAGGACCAATGTGGGAGCTAACTTAAAATTCATTCTCTCTCTCTCTCTCTGTCTCTCCCTCTCTCTCTCTCCCTCTCTCTCGCTCTCGCTCTCACATCTCCAAGATATATACTTTCAGATAAGATTTTCAAAATTGACAGCAGATCTCAAATTTGAAAAACAATTATAAGTGAAAAAATTCTGACATGAAAAGAGAACAGCAAAGTCTGGTTGCCAGTAAACTGTGATTTCTCACCAAATGTGTGTGGTGCGCCTGCTCAAACGCCTCGTTTTCAAGAGGAAAATGTCAAACTGAGCTACTTCATTCCCACACCTTCTCCTATATAATTGCTTCTCTCTCTCCACGTGGTTGCCCCTTTCTCCCAGAAAGACTGATCAAAGGGAACTTCGACTGCCCTGCACTTTGAGAATACCTTTCTTGTTTGCTATCCAAGGAAAAAAATTACTTTTGCTTCCCTGGGAGGATGTTAAAGCTGAAAGACCAACAGTCTCAGAGTCAGTTTGGAGCAGCAGAGTTGTTAACCTTTGAGGGAGATCACTTTCACTTTCATAGACTTGCTTGTAGCATATTGTTGAGCAGAAGACAGAGGTGGCAATGAGGAGAGAGTCAGATGCTGATTTGATCACCAAATTCCATGCTGATGCTGGAGAGCATTAAAGAGTATGTGACAAAACTAATTTTAGAATTCACACAAACATTGAAAATAAGGATTTGCTCCTTGTGGACTGAAATTTTCCTATTCATTTATTTGTGTTTTTCCCCCCTCTCACTAATTAGAAAGTCAGCTCCAAGAGAGCAGAGGCCTGCTCTGCTTTCTTCACTGCCTGACACATAGTAAGTACATCATAAATTCTTGTCGAGAAAAGACCAGAAAAAATTACTCTTGAGACAGATTATGAGATGGTTAGTATTCTTTACACATTTTTATCTTTTCAATTTCTCTAAATATTTTTTTCCTTTTAGAAAATGTGGAATGAATATGGCGTGGGTAAAATCCCAAGTTATGACTCACATTGGCATTAGCTAGGAAGTAGCAGGCAAGCTCAAATTTGTTAATGCACACATTTGAACTAATGGCATACCCATGGCAATGACATTATACATTCCTTCTTTCCACATATTCATTCATTTAATTATTCATTTGACAAACACATTGCATGCTACCATGCATTATTTCTTGCCCTAGGTGATGGAGGAACTATTAAAGAATCGATTTCAAATGTTCAGAAAACATCGCACACAGATGTAAAATGTGTTATTTAACTTATTAATGAGTGAAGTGGTGACATTTTACTCTCAGTTCAAAGGCAAATGTAAGACTAGACACATGGATAGGGCAAGAGTGTTGAAATGAATACACAACTGGGGAAAACAGGCCTCTTCCACAAAGTGGAACCTTCACTGTGCAGATTTTTTTTTTGAGACAGGGTCTTACTCTGTCTCCCAGACTGGTGTGGAGTGGTGTTATGGCTCACTACAGCCTCAGGATCCTGGTCTCAAGCCATCCTCTGTCCTCAACCTCCCAAGTAGCTGGGACTGCAGATATGTGCCACAACATCCAGCTTATTTTTTTATTTTTTGTAAAGATGGGTTCTAGCTTTGTTGCCCAGGACTCTCTCGAACACCTGACTTCATGCAATCCTCTAACCTCAGCCTCCCAAAATGCTTGGATACAGGCATGAGCCACTGTACCTGTCCATGACAGAATTTTTGCTTGTCTATAGGCAGGAATTATTTTACCTTGCTATTAGCTATTTTCAGTTTACAGCGTTGTCAAAGAACTTGACACTGTGAAAGGCATTCAATAACCTGGAAAAGCATGCTTTAGAAAACGGATACTTTTTCCTTATATTAGAAAGATAATTAAGATATGATCTCTGACATCTCATCTGGTAGCTGGAGAAACTGACATAAACAAAAGACCTGCCTTGCTCTGGGTAAAAGGAAAATAAATCCTTACATTGCTCTTGTGTCTACAATGCTTTGAAAGGATTGGATCTTGTCCAAAGAATGGGGGGAAAGCTATAATTTTTTTGTAAGGGGCACTTTAAACTTTTTGCTTTAACAATTTTCATTACAAGTTAATCAACCACTACACAGTCATAAAAACAAAATACAAACCATAAAGAAATATACAGAAATAAAAAGAAAAGTTATCTTGACTGCCTCTCTTCTACCAATCCTATTTTGTCAGCCATTGACAATGCTACTCACAAAAAATCAATAATGTCCACAAACCAGAAGCTCTGTGGAGCTAAGAGAAGAGACCAGGAGTGGAGGGTTCTTTTTTCAGCACGTTAATGAAAGGGATTAGTTGTAAGGGAGAGAGAAGTAGAATGCTCTGCATTTAAAAGACACAAGAACAGGAAAGATGATGTCCATGGAGGCAGAGTATGCTGAAAGCTAAGTGCTTAGCAAAGATAGAAACAGTGAGAATTCTCCAGTGCCAGGAAATATTCAATAAGTTGGGATTGTGATGTCTAATATTTCATCCCAGGTTCTCTGTTATTTCATGTATAATCTCCAACTATTAGCAAAAAAAAACACTTCCGTTTAATAAATATGTAGCATGTGTCACCTGTACTTTGTGTCACAGTACAGCCTATGTCGCCTGTACTTTGAAGACCATGTCAGTCGGGGGAGAGGAAAGAGGAGAGCAGTTTGCAGGAGCTAAGAGGCAGTAAGTGTGAAATGCACCCAAGACAGAGGCACAAAGAAAGAGGTGACCAGGAGAGTATAAGATCCCCCCACCCAAGAGCCTGCCAAGAATCCCTGGAGATACAGGGCAAAGATACTAGGTTTCTGGCCTTCTATTGGATCATAGCACTGCACATTTATTTCTTTTTTAAAATTTATTTTTGTATGTGTTAAAGTTGAACAACATATTTTGATATACGTATGCATAATGAAAAGGTTACTATAGTCATGCCAATTAATATAGTCATCATCTCATACTTCTGTTTGTGTGTGGCATTCAAAATTCCACTCACAGAAAATCTATACATTTTAGATGAATATTAAAGGAAAGAATCACGTCAAAATGTTGGAGGAAGAAATAATAGCATGGAAGGCTTTCCAGAGGAAGTGACATTTAAACTGTCTGGAAAGAAGAGGAGGATATCATCACACAGATGGGGCTGAGTAGGAAGGGAAGAGAGAGCCACATATATAAAACCATGAGGCAGAAAGATCACTGGGGGAAATCGAGATGTTTGGTATTAGTAGTGCCCAGCCTACGTAGAACTGGTGAGATATGATTTTGGATTAATATGCAGACCTTTCTGGCAATGTTGCTACTTATCTTAAAAGATATCCCCAATGCAGAGAAGGAAAGCTCTGTGACAAAAAACCGGTGATTGTAAAATGGTTTGAAGACCCAAATTCTAATATCCACACTATCACTAACTTAAGTAATCAGTTTTCCTGATCTTCAGTTCCTGTATCTGTAGAGACAGTGAAACCTTACAAAGATGTGCTTACCCCCTCACAACACTGTTCAAATATAACAGGAATCAGAGAATATTATCTTCTTTGAGCAATGATGTAGTACAAGCCTATGATGGAAGAGTATTCCACAAAAACTGCTCAGAAAAAGTAAATGGGCTGGATTTAATTATCCGTGCCAGAATTGAATCATAACAAAAGGAACAAAAAAGTAATGAAGGTATTGTCTGATGTGTAAACAAGTTGCACTTTTAACAAATTTAGTCTAGTGAATTTTCTTCCTGCCCTTTGGGAATATAATGATGTAAAACATGCAATTCCAAACCTCAAATTTTCTTTCTACTTCCTTGTTTGTTTCGGTTGTTATTTTATCGTACTCCTCTCTGATTCTCTTCTCAATCTGTCATTTAAAAGAGAGAATAAAAATATAACACCTGGTGTTTGGCATCAGCTAAGTCTCAAGGTAAGATAAAGCTCTTCAAAGCCATGCATCTTAAAGATATTTACAAATATTTTTTATTTACACGAGGACATGTGAGAAGAAGGCAAAGTGGACAGGCATGCGGCCCTTCTGATGAACAGCACTCTTTTCATCTTATCTTTCATTTGAGAGTCTCCAGGTCTGAAAGCCAAGACTAACCCCATACACTTCTCTAAGCCCAGATGCTTTCTGAAGCCATAACATATCAATTCAGGCACCCAAGACTCATTTATCTGCCTTGAAAGAAACAGGTCTCAAATCAGGTTCTCCAAATGCTCTTTAGATACTGAAGTCCTGCTTCCTCTGTGAAGACATCTAAGTCCTCAAAAAGTGGGTTTTTGCAGTATCAAGTGGCTCTCTGGACAACGAGGTAGAAGTTAGGTTTATTGGCAAGTCTCTGGGTTTATTTGGCACCATATCTCAAATATTTTTGTGGTAAGATTTAAACAATCGACAAGAGTCAATGGTTAATTAAACATCATTTTCATTAAACACTAATTAAGCAATTACAATGAACAAAGGCTTAAGCGAAATACCCAATAGCAAAAATGTAACAATCCTCTTACAGGAGTATATAGTTTAGGTGGACACACAAAACACATACATAAGAAGAGAAAAAGGCCAGGCATAATGTCTAATGCCTATAATTCCCAAATTTTGGGAGGTCAAGGCAGGAGGAACATTTGAGGCCAGGAGTTTGAAACCTGCTTTAGCTACATAGTGAGACCCTTTCTCTACAAATTAATTTTTAAAAAAATAAGTACGACGACCACTTATGTACCTAACCCTGAATTGTACCCCTCATTTTCAAAATAAAAATAAGGAAAAAGTACGTTCACTGCACCCCCCAAAAAAACCCCAGTAGTGTACATCAAGTATCTCTGAGAATGTGGATAGCATTGCATCTGAGGGTCATATCAGTCTGACAAGTTGAAGACATGGACTGTCCCAGGTAGCTCACCAATATATTCCCAGAAACTAGCATATAGCATGGCACAAAGTAAAGGGGCCCAAAAAATGTTTGTTGAACAGGACCATAAATATGGAAGAGATCTGGAATGTTAGTCAAGAAAGGTTTAAAAGAGGCAGTGGTATATAATTTTTAAAGAGAAAACATGCCAATGAATGACTAAAAGCATTGACGCTGGAGCCAGACAACCTGTATTGGAATCTTGGCAGCATCACTTACAAGCCAGGTGACCTCGAGCAAGTTGTTTAACCTCTCCGTGACTAATCTTTATCTGTGAAATGGGGATATAGCGTGGTGGGAAAGATTAACTTGTAAAACATTTATGGAATAGCTGGAATATAAAAAGTACTATATATGGGGACATAGAGTGGTGGGAAAGATTAACTTGTAAAACATTTATGAAACAGCTGCAATATAAAAAGTACTATATATATGGGTAAGTGATGATGATGAGGAAGAAGAGGAGGAAGAGCGAATTAGGATTAAAAGATTGAGGTTCATGCAGAATAAGTCCTAGCACAAGAACTGTTTAAGGGATGGAAACATCAGCTTGGTGTTGAGCATGTGACACAGTAGACATGAATTGGGAAGCAGTGAAAAATAACCACAGAGATGAAGACCAAATCAAAGCGCCTGCCCCCAAATGCCATTTGGACTTTACGTTGCATTTGAAAGTTTTATGAAGGAGTGTGCAAGACATTTTTTAAAAGATACAAAAATAAATTACACTTCTTTTCATAAGTGAAACATGTAATGCCTATCAACAGGAAAACGGTCTAACTAGTTTTGGAAAATATGTACTATGGAGTACTGTGCAGCAGTTATAAAAAAAAAAAGTCAATCTGTATATAAGACTATGGAAATATCTCCAAGCCATATTGTTGAGAAAAAAAAGCATGTTGTCACGTGGTAGTTTTATTTATGAGTTTTTGAGACGTTTTCATACTGTTTTCCATGGCTGACTGCACCATTTTGCATTCCTACCAACAGTGTACAAGGGTTCCAATTTCTCCACTTCCTAACCAACACTTGTCATAGACAGAAAGATAGATGATAGATAAAGGAGATATAAATAAATGATATAGATGTAGATAGATACAGATACAAATAAAGATATAGATATTATTATAATAGCTACCCTAATAGGCTTGAGTTGATAACTCATTTTGGTTTTGATTTTTGTTTCCCTGATTTGACCATTTTTTTTATATACCTGTTGGCCATTTGTAAGTTTTCTTTAGAGAAATGTCTATTCAGGCCTTTAGGACATTTAAATGGAGTTATTAGTTTGTTTGGTTTGGTTTTGGTATTGAATGTAAAAACCTTTTACTTATTTCAGAAACTAACACATTAAATTCAATAAATTATTGCTTTTACTTATTTCAGAAACTAACACATTAAATTCAATAAATTATTGCCAAGACCATTGTCATAAAGCTTTTCCCTCATTTTTGTATTTCAGGAGTTTTACCCAAAAGAATTGAAATCAAAATCTCAGCCGGGCTTGGTGGCTCAGCCTGTAATCCCGCGCCTTGGGAGGCTGAGGTGAGTGGATTGCCTGATCCCGCGGGTTCGAGACCCGCCTGGGCAACTTGGCGAGACCTCATCTCTACAATAAATAAAAAATCAGCCG